>OMKR01053284.1:0-14174 GCA_900302355.1 Cyttopsis rosea
GACTTGCAGACTGGTTATCAACCTTTGTAGAGGATTGTCTGCAGGTTGTGCCTGATTCCTTTCCTTCAGCCTCTTGCCTCCAAATTTAGTGGACACTGGCTCCCTCTGGAGCTTATTGCCTGCATTCCAAACAGTCTCCTGGTTCCATATTGCTGTTCTACTGGCCCCCTGAAGAAATATGTTAAAGTGGTGATAGACAACTTTTTTGCTGTTACTCATCATTATAAAGTTAATGTTGATCGCACAGTGTAATGGCTATAGAATAATGACACCATTGATATTCAGATTGATTCCCTCTAAGCCTCAATATCACGATGCAATTCGGCTCTGCCACCAGGTACGAACTACCAGGAAAATGAAGGATCGATTTACGACATAAAGGAAGTGCGTCAACCGTTCCGGGGGAGGAGGGGTACGTGACTGAGGAAATGTCTCCTCACACGGTTATGCACTGGGCTTTTATTACTTTTTGTTACAATAAATGCATCTACAATAAAAACACACAAAACACACTGTTATTATTGGTTTTGTTTGGAGAAACGGGGAACGGGGGATGCGCAGCGGAGCAGGGAGGGATCGCAGAGATCGGCGGCGCAGCCAATCGTTTAGTTTTTCATTTTTTTTTGAAAGGTTAATATTCTGGGAAAATAAAGGACAGAGAGGACAGCGGGAAAGAAAGGAAAAATGCAGGAAAATCCAGAGAAAAACGGGAGGGTTGACGCATTTCTTACACAGAACTTGGCATTGAGGAAAACATAAACACTGTAATATAAACAATATAAACAATAATTGGAACACTTGGAAACGCTAGGGGGGGAAAGTTGAAAAGTTGTCTATTGCCTCTTTAAGTTAGACCTTCAACGTGATGAAAGACCCCACCCTCCTCCCTAAAATACCCCCGTCCTTTCACCCACTGAAGCCATCATTGGCCAAACCTTTTTAATCCCAACACTCTCTTGCATGCAGTAGCGTACTCACCCGAGGACCTCTCTTTCCTGGAGGACCAGGTAGACCGGTGGGACCAGGAGGACCCTAGATCAGAAAGAGAGTGAGGGAGAGAGAGAGAGAGAGAGAGAGAGGGAGAGAGAGGGAGAGAGAGAGAGAGAGAGAGAGAGAGAGAGAGAGAGAGAGCAGGGCAGAGAAAGACAGGAAAGGGTTCAGGGTTAAGAGAAACAGTGGGAGAGTGAAAGACAGAGAAAGAAAAATGACAGAGTGAAAGCAGATTAGTTGAAAGACACGAGGTAACAGGGAGATAGAGAGAGAGAGAGAGAGAGAGAGAGAGAGAGAGAGAGAGAGAGAGAGAGGGCGAGGGTAAGCAAGTGAAGAGGGGGGAGACAAAAGAGAGAGAGTATGTTAATAGTAAGCGATAACACACAGTTGACTGTCCAGGCCTCGGCCATGATGAGTATGTGCTATATTTATATAAGAGCTATTAAGTTCAAAGAAAGGAGCCAAGTGTTTTCAACTAAAAGCGCTGTTAGGAAAGCTCCCAGCAGGAGGGTTAAGTTACATTCTCTGGATGAGTCTGACGCCATAAGCCTTTGGTCAGTTCTGGGATTAACATAAACCTTTGTCATGGAAAGAAGAAAAAATACCAAAATACAGCATGAGACATATGGACCGAATGCCAGGTCTCTTCTGGTGGACACATGATTCGAAAGAAAACGGAGGAGGAAAAGGTACACATGGACAGCCCTGCAGAGAAGAAACAATGGCCTCTAATTGTTCCATAGATCCATTTGTGCTGCGCGTTGTTGAAAGACGCTGAAGCGCTGGCCCAAGTGAAGAGCGCGCACGCAAACGTTTTGAATTATGTGGCTGGACGATCAGCAATTTTAAAGGGGCCCTATTGTGAAAAACTCACTTTTTCCTCAGTAGAATTAGAACCGCCCCCCCATCTTTGTAACTCCATCCACGGCTTGAGCGCCACCGGAGTGGACCCGCTCGGGGCTCCGGTGTCTAAGAGCTAAGATAAGAGCTAATCATGGGAACTGCTCTGTTGTTGGCTGAACAGAGCAGCCAAATCTTTTAAAAGAAAGAGGAATTAATACCACCTGTCCTTGACAAAACTGCAGATGAGGAAAATGTAAGCATTTAAAAAATAATTGTGTATTGTTGGCAACCTTGATCCACTGTGCGGATCGTGCGCACGGATCATGCAAAGTCGGAACAAACTTTTAAATTAGGCCTTATAGATCTAATATGAGTAAAGATTCAGCAACTGGATTGCTTATTTCTCGCCTCAAATTTGTTCAGAAACAGATTTTGGTGGACTGATGTAAAATAAGTGAAAGTTTACGGACTAAATACAACAGAACTAGGAGCTCAAGCTCAAACCCCATTGGCTCACAGAACTAGCGGCCTCAGGAGGGCGGCATCACCCACTGAAACCGGAGGCTGAGAGAGGCAGGTTAGAATGGCTAGAATGCATAATCTGAGTGGTATTTTCAGCAAAAAACTTCAAAAACATGTTTTGTGGACCTCAGAGACCTATATTAACTTGTTGAAAAGGAGTATAATAGGTCCTCTTTAAGACTCTAAATCTATACATTCTCCATGTAAACTTGTTTGATATGTGGGATTATTATACTGAAGTATAATGCAAAAGGTCAGTAAGAAAGGAATGCATTGCGATCTCATTGATCTTTGGATGAAACCTTGGCTCGTGGCCTGCTAGATGTGGGTGAGCTTCAGCTTCCACCCAACGGCAGTTATGACGAACAGCGAAGAACAAGCACGATTAGAACAAGGGAAGTCTCTCAAAGTCACCGGTAGCTATAATGTACATTACAGTATAATGCACATGACATTACCACAAATGGTTCCAACCAAAGCAAACCCAGATGATTACTGGAGCTTCTTCAGTGAAGTTGGCTTGCTGCCTTGGGGTATGACTACTCATGATAACAGCAGCAGCAACACGGCTGGAGGCAGATTGGGAATAAACAGAAAAGGCTTCGATTAAAAGAAATGTTTGGATTTCATATGAAATAGCCAAGTTTAGTTTTTCAATCGTTTTTGGAGTCTATTTTGATAGAGAATAAGGCTATTAATGAGCGAAAGAGAGATCGAGAGAAGACAGAGCAGGAGATGCTGAATTTGTCGTCCTACTATCCATTGAGCAGTCACCTCTCCAACAAAGTCAATATTCCTTTCAGGTGTATCCCAAAGTACCTCCCATTATGGTTAATCTCTTTAATTTCCAATGGAGGTCATGCCCAAAACATCTGTTACTATGGCGATCATTTATTATGTGCAAAATATCAAAAAGACATGGAGAGAACGAGAAGGGGAAAGGAAGGACAAAGAGCGAGAAAGAAACAGCTGTTTGTTCCTCTGCAACACTCCCACACACAGATACATGGAAACTGTGACTAGACGATCGCCTTCGCCACAACAACGGGGGCCGAAAGACCCCCAGACGCTCATGAAATAGAATGATAACATTCACATGCTTGAATGGTGATGGCGAATCGTTTTCAAATGAGCCGGTCGAAGAGACTGATTTTCGAGAGTGAGGGCTGGAATGAAAGGGTTTTTTTTTTCGCTTCCAATTTACTCTGACTCTGTTACACAGATGCCCCCAAAGTGGTCCCCTGGCATATTGTCAGGAAGTGAGCTGTCTGCTATAGGTAGCCCTAATAACAGAGTGATACTGAAGCCCTTCTGAGAGGGGGAAATGCATTTGGAAGGCGATGAATGACTTAAGTCCACGCTTCCTCCCCCCTGGCCTTTGAAGCCAGGTTCACGTTCACTCCGAAGCTCCTTATAATCAGATATTGAGTCAAACTTGATCTCGCGGTTTCCGTAAATCTCACAATAATGAATGAGTTAGACCTTACATCAACTACCCCTTTATAGGACACACTAATGGAACATTTTTCTTAATAGTATGATTTCATCCCATCTAGCCTGTGTAGACAGCTGAACATTATCCAGCAAGAAAAAGTACAACTTTATCCAAAGGTAATATAGAATATAATGACAATTGTACAGTTGGAGACAATAGTGGCAGCAGCTGTGACATCCGCTGTACAGTTCCCTATTATACAGTTCAGTAGATTTTATCAGATAATCTCCTAGACTATGAACTGCACCGTGCTAAGATCTGTGGGAAAAACTACCTTTCAGTTTTCTTAACAGTTCCTCTGGGGTGCAGATCAACAATAAACCCCTGATGCAGTGAACAGGTCAAAAGTTAAACCACTGACGACATGAATAGTGTTGTTCATAACCAAAACATTTTGACAGGAAAAAGGTAGTAAAACAAATAACAAATCAATTACAAAATGAGATGAAAAGTGCTTTAAATTCCTATGCAACATATGACCACTGAAATCACAAGCAGCCTTAAACCCACCACTGTGCCTTTGCGGTTATGTGCCGATGTACAGTATGTCAAATTGGAAATATTCCCCTCGGGGAATAGAAGCGACTTTTGAAGTTCAAACTAAACAGCGTACAACACAAAACAGGCTGCGCTGAGTGCTGACCTTCTACTGAACCTGCATTCAAAACGTCCCTGTATCAGAATGGTTGAAATAGCCAACATATACAAACAACTAAGGAAAACAGCGAGTAAGAACAAAGTCATTTATAACTAATCTGGCCACATAAGGGAGCCATGAACCAGACGGGTGTTCCCAAAAGTTCACTAGAATTCGACGATAACCCACGATAGCGTCGCTTACGTAAGCGGCAACTGGTGGTCTGAGCTGAGCGGGTTCTCTGAACGCCGCTTGGAGCTGAACCAGCCGGACTCAGTGGAGTCTGGATCCGATGGAGACAGGACGTGCGTGCTCTCCATGTTTAAAGGATCAACCAATCAGCGGAACGCAGATCAATACAGGATCAATACAGAACGTGACGTTTCCTTCACATCTACAGAGCAAGAATTATTGATGGAACAATATTTAAACAATGTTTAAACATATAAACATACGATTGCTAAAAAGGGCGATGCTGAAGATATTCATAAAGACAGAAAAGCATCCTGGCAATCGATTACCAAACGCATAAACACCTCATTTATAATGTTACTTCAACTGATCTAAGTTACATGATCTGCACGTTCCATTTATACTAAATTGCGTTCCCTTAAAATACGTTTTTTGCCAAGCTATGTTCAGTCCCACTAATATCATAGCCTATAATATAAAATAATATCAATATACAGTATATAAAATATGTAGGCACCTACTATGTATAGCTGCAGAAAATAAGATCCTAACATATTGTGTAAAATTAGAAAAAATAAATTACCTGCAATTAAACACTTGTTTGATGTGCCTCGCACTTATAGATAAGTGAATATAAATGAATATATATGAGGGAATATAAGAAATAATAAATCTCCAACAAAACTGCAAATCGGATATATCAACTTCATTGCGTTTATTACATTTTTTCATTCGTTTCTTATTTACGCGACGCAGGCATGCAATAATCCTATGTATTCAGACAAGGTAACTAAAATATATACATTTTATATGTATTCTTTTCACTTTCACGACATAATTACAATGCGGAACTTATCATGCGGAAGTAAAGTCAAGCATTGGTTTTGTGTCGGACGCTGAACAATGACACTGTTCGCCGCGAGTCCTCAAACTAGTCTGCACCCGACCGGGCTAGCACAAAGCATATGTTGCCGTGGTAACCTAGTCGGCTTCTTTCCTAGCGGGATCTTAGGAACCCTCTTATACCGGAAGTTAGCAGAATTTAGCCTTGCTTACGGCGTAATCGACCTTTAGGGAATACCCCGCTGGCCGTACAGTGCTAAGCACAATGAAGTGTATTAAACATAGATGGAAGGATGTGCTGCAACAACTAAGTTGTGGCTCAGCTTCAAGGTCATGGGTACTTTGAAGCTGAGGTAATGCCATGGAAACTCTGGCGGATCAGATTCACACATCTAACATTCAAACAGGACAGACCAAAAGATCTGAAACATCTGACTTTCATGGAAACATAATCAACGCATGAAGATCTCAGACATGGAGAGTGGCAGGCTTGTTCTCCGAGTTCAGGCTTATGGCAGGAGCAAAGCTATTATAACAGCAAGCTGACGTCATGGGCTTGGACGGCTCTTTTTCCTTCTTTCTCTTCTCTTCCTCTTTCTCTTTTTGTATAGCTCTTAACCTAAGGATGAGTTATCCTCCCTCACACAAGCAAAAGTAGCTGGCAGTGTTTCAGAATGGGACTGACGTGTTATTTTAACCACCTGTTGATACATGAAAAAAGAAAAGTGCTTGGACACGCCAACACCTCTAAATCAATACATCAGCCTGCCAAAATATTTTCTTTCATACATCCTGTGAGCGTGTAATGAAGCCAAATCTTACAGCATAATGTAGCTGTAAATTGCCCATGATTGCCTTGCATTGTAATTCTCCTGGTTCACCATGCGACGCTGCACTAACCTGTGACTTGACTCATTCATAGCTGTTCCAGTCACAAGCTGTGATTATCATTCATAAACATGACTTTAAGTACCTACCGGAGAACCCGGCTCTCCTTTGGGGCCAAGGAAACCCCCCTCATAGTCGTAGAAGTAGTCTGGCTCCTCATATCCATAGTCGTAGCCTCTTATGTCCACGTTGTCGTAGTCGCTGTCTGGGCCATGCTCCTCCGAGGTATCCAGCTGGTTCTGGCGGTACAGGGTTGTGCCGTTGGGTCTGACCTGAGTCTCCAGGAGCTGGTCGCTAAGTCGTGGATGGGGGCTTGATTCCCTGGCGTCGATGCTGGAGGTGTTCCTGAGGCCCTCCTTCACATGACTCTGTCTGACTGGGGAGATTAGGAACGGGGTGGCACCTGGGTTCTGCAGCGTTCCGGAGCTACTGTCCTCCTCAGTGCTGTTCTCAGACTGATCCAAATCCCCCTGGGGCTGTTCAGTACCTGGTACTGGCAAGTTGGTGGTAGCAGAGATGGTAGTCCTATGGGATAGGCCCATTGATGCCAGCCTGTTCATGGTGGTTGACGGTGCCGGTCTGTCAGGATGGAGAAAAGGTGTGGTTGAGTGAACAAGAGAATCCATCAGGGACAGGTGGCTCTGGCCCCCAAGATGAGGTTGTACTGATGGACTCAGGGTTGAATACTGTGTGAGCGGCATGGCTGGGGAAAGTTGAGAGAATGTTTGGGCATTTGTGGGGGTCTGATGGGTGTGGGGCGCTCCAGTCTGAGAAGAAGGGGACTCTGTCAAAGGTTCTGAAGTGCGGTCATTTGCCTTGAAATCCAATCCAACAGGGGACAAGGTTGATCGGAAAGTGTCGGCCAGCCGGCACTGTTTTCTAAGGTAATTACAGTAATGCGCGGCAGCCTGGGCGGATGGGTAGATATCCAGCTGGCAGATATGACCATGGAACGGGGCTGCTTTGGAGTTCATCCTTCCCAGGGTGAGCAGACCCGTGGGGTCCCCTAGCGGCTGAGGCCGGCCAAGGGTCTGCTCGCGCTTGTTCACTGCCCCGCAGTCCGCGTTGAAAGACACTGAGCGCGGACGAACACCGACCGCAAAGGAGTGCTGGCGTCCATCCTGCCAGTCATAGGGGAAGTAGACGGAGGCCTTCTCGGCAGTGTAGACCACCACTCTGCGTGGCAGCAGCTGAATGCCAAAACGCACCCTGTCCCTGCCATCCTTGACACTGAGAAGGAAAGCATTGTTTGCTCGCCAGGAGCTTAGGCTCACCACCACAGAGAAATCATCGCCGATCTCCGGCGGCAATAGGCTGCCCACGGGGGCCTCATAGAGGAAGGTTGGGTCGAGTGTAACCCCTGATCCTGGGAGAAGGAGGTTTGGAGGTGAGGGAGGAGTGGTGTAAATGGAGGAAGAGGAGGAAGGTGAGTCGGTCCCCTCGTAGGGAGTGTCTCTGCTGCTCTGGGCTGTGAGCCCCAGCCAATACAGGACATCCACTCCTGAGGAAGAGAGAAGACATAAGTAAGCTAAACAGGGCAAGATCACGGCAAAGACCACAAACTAATTCATGCTCATATTTGTGAACTATAGAGACTGTAGTTTTCAGACATTTGGGTGCCTTTTGCACTGCATAAAATGATCATGGCAGAATAACTCAACAAAAACAAAGCTGTTCCCAAGCTGTGTAAAATTCAAAGTAAAATATTGTCGGAACAAAACAAAACACAAACATCACTTGACAAGACACCAGATGCTTCAGATGCTTTGCAGTCAGTGCTCAAATCCAGGCAGGTTGCATGTGAACATATACGTACAACATAAAAGCCTATATGATTCAATGTTGTTATGAATATGGGCATTTGTCAATGTTTCACAAGATAAAGAATCTTTTTTTTTTTTTAAAGCAACGCCTCTGTTTCACTGTACATCCTCACTGCAGACTCTCAGTGACGGCACTGAGAGTTGTTGTTTTTCTCCTGGACTGAGCGCTGAAAGGCAGCTGGGGCCCAGATGAGTGGAGGGTTGGGGCAGTACTTTAGTGCAAAGCAAACCAGTCTACGCAGACTTATTGAATTAAGCTGCCATTGCAGATTCATGACAGCAACTTCGCTCCACACGACCCAGTCAGTCGGTTCCCTTTGCTCGCAGGTGGTTCTTAAAAACAGAATTTATGTCCGGCAAACACCCGAACGCAGCGGCACTTAAACTGGGGGTGGTGGGGCGCTGTTGCACATGTCACATATATTGGAACTTTAAACAAAAGCTTCAGAAAAAGGTGTTAATGACAAAATATGAAAAATGGTGACACGGACAGGCTGGAATCACAAACTAGTCTAGCGTTAGAAATTAATTGTGTGTGTGTGTGTGTGCGTGTGTGTGTGTGTGTGTGTGTGTGTGTGTGTGTGTCTGAAAGTGGGTAAGTGTGTGCACATGTGCGTGTGCTGGCAGACAGAGGCAGTAGTACTATGGATTCCAGGAAATAGGAGAGGTCTCAAAGTCTTTGGACGTGCATGTGTGTTTGTGTTGTGTGTGCGCATGTCTATTTACAATATGTGTGTGTATGAGCATGCATGCCTATGTGTGTGTGTTTTGGATGGGATATCCCAGAGGGAGGAGCAGCGCTGAAGCTATTTTCATCGCTAATTCGGAGACGCCGGCGTCCTTTGAAGCGACTCTTTCGCCGACTTAGGCCACTTCCTCCCAAAGACTGGTTTAATGACTTAGCATTAAAGGAGGGAACTGCACAAAGTGACTCCACTCCTGCAAAAATATGCTCACTCGCTCCTTTTGTTTGCGGTTTTCCACATAGTACGTAAAATAAATGTTGACAGGGGGTTCAACATGGGTTCACCGCTATAATAAAATGGCAGACAGAAACAAAACCATCACCAAACAACCAATGCAATAAAAAAAAAATCTCTAATACGGCCGATCCAGGCAAGCAGCACATGCCAATAACTTAGGCCACCGTGGTATAAATGTTGACAGCAGAAATGAGCTACCAGATGACAGTTCTGGTCTACCTTTGTATCTGTAGCGTTTCTTACACTTACGAGGACGTGTACCGTAGAGTGGAGGCAGCGCATCATCGGGGAACCCCAGACGGACAACTTTTCATACATTGGCAAAAAAAAAAGCTACTGTACTCATTACTGACATTTGTCAATGGGTTTCCAATAAGGTGACAAGGAATAGAGCCTTTTAATCATCCCACCTGTCATATACCTAGAAACAACCATATTATATGGTCATATCATTCCCTAACAACAACAAATAAAATGATGTGTGTAAAAATAGTACCAGAGTAATGCTGAGGGCTTGCCAATTTCATAGCAGCAACTAGCAGGAGGTAGGTTAGGGCTTACTGTACTGTTTGGCAGTAACACAAAAAATTACCTCAATTGCCTATTCAAAAGTCACATCTGGTATAACCACTACATGCTGCTCTCCCACAAACTCAACTCCCACACCTGAGGTCTATCGTCGCCACAAAGCTGGGGGAAGAGCTCGGCTTTTTGAAAAGCAGCACTTGCGGTTTGTCATTTCGGGCTTAGCTGTCAGCTATTGACTGTGAACTGAAGGTCACCTGACCACCAAAACAAAGACAGATTTCTTTCTGTTGCAGAGTCCTCTGGGGTGACTATGCGAGCCAGAGAGCGGGGGCAAATAGTCAAATCAAAGACGTGATAAACGTGTCGGAAAAGTCCTATCCACCGGCAGCGGATCTGAGCACGCACCGAGACGTCCTTGACATTCTTTGCCTGTGGTAACGTCAAACTGGATTCCAATTAACCTGTCTCATACGTGAAACACCCCCCCCCTCGGTTATGACGGATTGTTCCTCGCGCGGATCGACATCCACAGTGATGGATCTAAGGGGGACGGAGAAAACCCCCGAAACTCTTTCGCTTGGAGGGGAACTGTGAGAAGAAGCTAGTAAACATCCCGCCTCATATCGTGGAAATGCTGACAAAAAAATGGGAACAATTTCAATTTCTCCCCCATACGTATTCTGCGATATCGTGATATTTCTGGCGCTCTCCCAGAGACGTGCCACTCAGAAAACAACACCCACGCACCCGGTGAGATCATCTTTCCCCACCAGAAGCCGACCAGAGGCAGGTAGGAGAGCTTTCCTCACTTTCATCTAACAATGTTCATTCATGAGCGGAGGAAAGTTGTTGCAAAGGAAAAATTTATCGCACGATGGAGCGTATGTGTGGTCATCCAGGGCCGGGATCAGCACTGATTCAGCAGCTGTAAATACAGTACGACACCTGTTTATTCACACCTCACTTATCCGGAATCCCCTTTCCCGCCCTTTTGGCAGCGCAAAAGGGCTCAAAAGAAAGTGCAAAATAACTTTCTCATAACTAAAATAACAAAATTTTCAAACGCAACATTGAGATATTGAAAACTTTATAGCTTCCTGTTAATGTCCCCTGACAGGACTGCTACGGTTAAAGTTACAGCTCTGGGTGTAATCTGATGTCCAGATGTTTGTTAATGCTAAAGTTCAAGATAATCTGAGCTACTAACACATGGAATTAAAGTGATTGTTTCTGTGGGAGATTAACGAAGTAGTTTCTCTGTATATTCATTCATAGTACGGTCAACCAGACATGTCAGTCGTCCGTATTGACCGCCATTGGTGTGGAGTTCAGATAAACAAGGCTCTAGGTACCTATAGGCTCTCCTGTCCCCACATTGCAGTGTTAAAAATAACGAAGCACTTTGGGGTACCACTTCCTGACCATCGCCAAAACACGTTAACAGCTTGTGTCACATGACTTTTTTTAAAAGCCTGGTCCTAATGAACCTCAAGACACAAAACAAGAAGGAAAAGAGAGAGATTTTTTTTATTTTTTTGCGCTGCCCCTGCCTGCATTCTGAAAACCCGAATAGAGCAAGAGCAGACATGCCGTGGAAAAAAAAAAGAAAACAACTGGGAAGAAGGTGGAACTCCCGTATGCAGCTGCTACCCCCGCTGTGATGGACGTACTGCTGTCTGAGCTTTGGCTAAAAACGACTGTGACCGTGACACAAATCTGAATGATCTAAATGGGGATCCAAAGTACCTAGAAGAATCTGTCATGTTTCATTTCAGTTATCAGGCTGATATGTAATGACTCCAGTGGGTGGACTATTGAATTGGTTTCCCGATTAAACATCAAAATCAAAGACTTCCAGTGGCCTGAGTGAACTGAGTCAGTTCTTCGACCATCTAGCAGTTGAGGCCCAAAGCGATATCAATTCGACAAGTAGTTGTTGTATTCCATGGAGAACACGGCTGTGGGCGAAGATCAGAGGTAGATATCGTGGCAAAGGAGATAGGATCTAATGCAATCTCTGTCAAAGGCATGACAGAAGTGCTTCTCTCAGACAAAACAAGTGCAGGTCAGCTCAATGCCATACAACGGCCCAGATGAATGCAATATAACATACAGTGTGTTGCAGCTGTTTACCTTTTGCTAGGTAGTCTTCTTCTGCAGATAACACTGCTGCGCATACTGACAGGAGCAGGAGGAAGTTCCACCTAGAGGAGCACACACACACGCACACACGTTTGTTTAAGAAAAAGGGGAGACGATACTCTGTAATGTCAATACTAATAATGTCTTTCATCAGTGAGGCATTTTGCTCATGAGTGCAGAACCTTCTGAGAATGTATGATACTTCATTTCCCCAGATAGCACAGCACGGTTATACACGTTTACATCAAGAGGGTAAAATAATAACGTTTGCACCAGGAGTCCCTAATGCGATTGAGTGCATAATAACCTCAGATGATCTCTCAGCCTTGTGTGTGTGGAAACCAGCGTGCCAGATGATTTTCTTGGCAATATTTCCCAGCAGCCTATAGCCTATTCTAGCAGGACGATTGCGTCCATTCATTCGTGGCTAGATTTTGGTTGCCTGCTCTGTTGGGAGTTTCATGTATTCATGTATTCATTCATGTATGTATTCATGTATTTCATGACATATCAGCCCCGGCAATTCTTCTAGAGAGGATTCTAGCATTAGCCTAATAACGGCACAGGGTCGGAGCTATTTTACCTCGAAGCCGCAGGTGGTAGGAGTTTTGGTCCAGAGCGGCCTTTAGAGGCATTGAACTTGAGTTGTTTCTCTTAAAATGCGACTATATCAAAAAGTTACTGTAGTGTTCCGCCTCATTTTGACATTGTCACTTATTTTGCATGAATGATTAAGTGTCAATTTATTTGACAGGTGCAAATAAATTAAAGATACCTCATCCCATTGCCACTTTTTTATACAATACAATTAGTCAGGTAATCTCATGTCTGGTAAATTAATAGAGAAAATAGAAGATAATATGAAATAATAGTTGCTGAAAACATAACATAATCTTTCAAAATTCCGCAATACTTCAGCGCTTATCACACATTAACTAGGTTAAATGCACTGTTAACTGACTATCTTATATGTATTCCCATAGAATACATTTTTACATAAAAGATACAGCTGAACACCACTATTGGCTGATATTCATCCCTGTAATATTGTTGCAGTCATGTTGAATTTCTCATATTTAGATTTCTCATTGTTGAGAGATTGTGAAGTTGTACAAATACATAACTGTGTAAACCCAAGAGTCAAAAATGTCTCTTTCAGTAAGGTTTATCGTTTCGTATTTACATAATTCACCATTGTGTAATAATCATCTCAGATTTTTTCTCCCAAACCGCAGGATGTCTTCAGAAAACCATCTGAAAGGGCTAAAATTATGGTAATTGCATAGACAATTATATGGAAATTCAGCTTTAGAACACAGAGGGATATAATGTCAGATGAGCGAGAGGGAGAGAGAGAGAGCGTGCATGGCGCAGACAACCCGTTTCCATCTGGCAACCTTTCAAATGCATCATGTGTGTTTACGGCCATCGGATCCCATGGTGCCCCTAACTATCCTAAACTTTCCTAAACTGTACTCAGTTCAGTTACATATGAAATGCGATAACACCCGATCGTTCACAAAGCCACCAGACCTTAAACTCCTCAAGGTAAAGGGTGCAAATCCAGGAGATGCGAAGAGGAGGAAACTGAGATCTGGAATGTCCTCACAAGGTTGGATTACAAAATTACCCCCAGTAGTCATTTACAAATGTGATTTTCTATCCGCCCCTTTTCCAAACTTAGTCCACTTCATTGTCCCTGTTATTTAAATCATTGATGGCTAATACCCCTATAATACCCCTTTCTAGGGAATGTGCATTGTATTGTCTGCAAGTGCCTTTAGGGTCCTTTTTATTCGAATAACTTATTATTTTGATTGTGTTGTCTCTTTGGCCGTACGAGGCAATTTACACACTGTGCATTCAAACCCAATCAGTCAAATTGACAGATGACTCCACCACTTCAGGGGAAGGGCGTCTGGCCGTTAACGTGACGATTGTCACAACTAAAATAAGTGTGGCGACGGTTCAAAAGACCGGGGGAGACGGTAGCCTCGCTTCTTCTTTTTGTGAACCGGTGACATAAGCCGACCCAAGCATTACTCACCCCATCTCCGACTCTGAGGGCTGGACGGATATTAAAAAATTAAAATAAAAAAACAGAACGGGTGCTGTGACTTTAAGTCGTTTGTTGGTGGATTATGCTACTTGGGACACTTCCACAAAGGACTAGTAGTCGTATTTGTATGGGACCCGCTTTTTTTTTTCCAGCGCAAGCCCCCCCGAGAGGTCGCCTTGTTTGTTTTCCCTGAGCAATGTGACACTCCCGATTTAAAAGAAGTAGAGAG
>OMKR01053285.1:0-10164 GCA_900302355.1 Cyttopsis rosea
AGGACACACAGCAGCATCAGTGGAGACACAGTTACAGGCAGAACTCACATTTCAAAGAGGAATCTATGGGGGTCAGTTTGTATGTACTATGATGTACTATGTACAGTATGTATGTTTATTACGTGTTTTTAGCATTTTATTTATTTCTATGCTTTGACATATGTTATGTCTCGTAGAAAGCACCTTGAATTGCCTGTATGACATGTGCCGTGTAAACTCATAAACTTTGCCTCAATCTGTTTATTTTTTGTTCGTTTCTCATTCTCCTTCAACGCCCAGTCAGCGCCTTTTGTCACTTTACCGTAAAAAGCGACGTAGACGCACAACGGCTTTTGAAGTGGCTGTGGCGTGACGCACCTTTTTTGTCTTTTGTCTTGACAAATCAATTCTCACAAAGTTTGACGCGAAAACGAAGGAATGAAAAGTGACGCGGCGGGTTGTGACCACGACGGAGCCCCCACCTTGTACATGTCCTCCGGGATGAGGCGGTGGTCCCTGAGGAGGTGGAGCAGGGTCTGCGGTCTCTCCACGCACGACAGCTCCGTCTTGTTGCGCAGGAAGAAGTGCTGCAGCTCGGGTAGCTCCAGGAAATCCAGAGGGTCCATCTCGGGGCCTCTCTGACCCGAGGCCCGGACAGTGGGTCAGAGAAAGTTTGCAGGGATCTACAGAAATCTGTCCTCCACTCCAGAGCCCCCGCCCCCAGATGTTCCAACTCTCCCGCTTTTTCTGTGGTCACGGTCACGTCACATGGCGAGAAAGGTGCAGCTGCGGATCCACGGCCCCTGTCGTCCTGGGAGTCAGAGGCGGTGGAGCGTTGACTCCCCGCTGCACCAGTGACGTTTCGAAAGCGAAACTGACTGTCGTGTCAAAGTCACCAGCGGCCGGCAGGGGGCGGTAGAGATGAATGTATGTAGAGAGAGGGAGAGAGATTTTCTTTGTTTTAAAAGTGACATTTATTTAAATGTTTGCAGCTTTTTACATAGATTCACCGAAAAACAAGAAAGAAAGAGAAATAAGAACTGAAATGATCAGAAATGAAAACCGTTGACCCGTTGAATGCATGAGGAGGTTGCCATTGCTGCCTCAACCAGTCAGTTTGCTATGTCACGTTCTGCTAACGCATCTTTTACTTTGCTAAGTTAGTGAATTTACAAGATGTTTCTTGTTCATCGTTGAATTAAATTCAACAACAGTAACAAACATATGATCATGCAGAAGTAGTATGGATGTCAAGAATATAAAACTGTAAAAATAGGGAAACAAATGCATTTGCTTATTTTAATTGAATTAATTAAATTTATTTAAATAACTATTATACTTTTGGATTTTGCTTATGATATTTTGAAGAATGTGAAGGTGTGCAATTGTTTCACAAGTGCAGCGTTTCTGTTTAAAAAAAGAAAAGAAAGAAAGCTTTATGTTGCAATTGTCTAACCCTTAAACTGGCAACAGGTTGAAAATCTGGCCCCGAACAGATTGGAGTTGAATAGCCCTGATCTAATACACCCTCCTGGACAGTACCCAAAACACGGCCGATCCCCCAGGTTAACAAAAAAGAGTCCAGATCCTCCGTCAGTTTATGGAACTTGATCCTGAGCCGAGCTGCTAGGCCTGCCATCATCGGAAGAGGATCCACTGACCCGTGCCCTTGGATCCTGTTTTTCTGGGTTTTCCATATAGACAGCTTTGCCGATCCTGACAAGAAATTGAGCAGAATGAGCACCTTCTTCCTCCTGGCTGTGTACCTGGGAGCAAAAATAAAAATCTCAGAAAACCACCTCTCTAGCTGTGAAAATAAACCCACCGACCTACGACACTGAACAAAAAGGTGCTCTACAAACTCATCCCTCCCCAGTGCTTGGATCTAGGCTCCACATGTCTGTTCGTAGCTATCGCCCCATATACAATCCTCCACTGGAGGTCACCGTCCGTTTATCGACGGGTGGCTTGTACAGGCACCGCCAGCTACCTTTCAGTGAACAGCCGGGGCCAAAAAACTCGACGCCTTCATCGCCGCCAGAGAGCGTAAGTGTGACACTTTAATGCAAGTGTAATATGCATCCTTTTTACCTACAGACTCAAGCTCTACCACTGGAGTTGCGAGGAAGAGTAAGAGCTCCGCCTCCTGTCACTCCCCAGCCACAGGAGACAGTCAGAGAGGGAAACATGTACTCACATTCATCATCCCACTGGTCAGAAAGAGTATGGTTCTCAGCAAATGCTCTGAGGGGCCCTGGCGCCCTACGATGACAGCAACATTGAGACAGCAACATTTTTTTTTACAAATGGACAGATCTTGCAGTAATTTGGTATTAAAATGCCATAAAGAGTTAGGCTTTTTGGTTCGTGAAAGACAAATCTACTGTGATCTGGTAATCTGTAAAACCTACTGGAAAAATGTTGCTCCTGACTAACCTGGTAAACTAACCTGGAAATTTTTGGTGATGTAGACCCTGTCTCACCTGGCAGCACTAACCCTGTTACCCGAGACCTTCACCCCTATGGTTTACCCTCCAAGCATCAATCAAATTAAATTGTGATGATAACCTAGATAAGATGATGGATGACTGTAAGTGTGGCTCTTCGCTTTTCCTGTCTAATATGAAATCCGTCATGCGGTTCCAATCCCCATCCATTACTGTACTGTCCCTGTTGTCCTGTTGTGCTAATGTGTCCTTTAAAGGAGCGTGTGTAGAATTTAATGGCATCTAGAGGAATGGATGCCAAAAATATGCGATAGAAAGGATAATTTGCGGAAATGATCCTTTCTATACTTTATTTTTGGCATTTACACACAACTGACATATTGTGCCATTGCCTTGGGTTGTCACAAATACGTTTGCGAGTACTTTGAGGCAGTTTGTGTTGTAAATTGCGCACTTTTTTGACTATTTGGGTTAGAGTACCACTTTGCCCAGGACGGCTCCATTTTTGACGGGAGCCCGCTTCAACGAGCAGGAGACCAAACGGGGCTAGGTTTGGATCTGACTTTTCTGAACCGTGACAGCTCCTTCTCCAGCACCTTGTTGGAGATCAATAGCGCCACACCTGAGATGGTGACTCTAGTGGATGGTACCGTGGAGAGATATGTGTGAACACATCATTAAGAATAATGCCGTTCTCAATCAGCTGAGCAACGAAGTGTTCTTCTTTCAGGAAGCACAGCTTTATTCATCCTCGACGCAAAGGACAGATTCCCATGTCCAACTTCCTCCCCTGCAGCCAGAAGGACCTGCTCCACACTGACGTTCGGGGTGGCCGCCACCCGCACTCCCGCAGTGACAGGCTTGGCGTAATAGATGCCATGGGCGCGGCGCGGCGCGGCGCACACCACACCAAACAAACAAACAGCTGTTTAAACACACCACACAAAACAACTAATAATAATTCTTTAGGAAAATAACTAAAGAAAAACTAAAGAGTTTTCTCAAGTTTAGCAGCACTCGCTCTCACCAGCCGCACCGCCGCGCACACCCGACTCCCAGCATGCACCGAGAGAGAGAGGTAGATAGATAGATAGATAGATATACAGTACACCCTTTTACTCCTGTGTCTCCTGTGGTATATTATTGTCAGCTATGGCGTTTTCCCAATCTCCTACTATGAGGGTAACAGCCTGTCGTATCTGCACTCGGGCACACACACCTTCCCAAGAAGCCGGCAGGGTACTGTAGTGTTTTTCCTCCACACATCCAAAACATGTCCACTAAAGGCTGGTTGTGGTGTTGTAGCGCGTTGACAGTAGCATTCCTATCCTGTTACAAATCCCACAGGAATGTGATACCTATTGGTCCTTTCATTACATCAAATACCATACTACATTTACGAAAACATCCGATGCTCACATTGCCCTTCTGAGAATAGCACTCATGCATTCCTAGGACCTTTGCATTTATTGTTATCGAAATTGTTTTGCTTTCTATTGCTGCAGATATGGTGACATTAAGGGGTCCGCATTCCTTCATAAGTTGTCCACGTATGATTTCACTGACTGACTCTGTAAATCTTAAACCAGTGGTTGACTTGATTCCTGACCTGAGTGTTACTATGCATTCTACCATGCAGGGACTGGGATAAGTTATAGGCCCATTTTCTCTTCCTTTATTGCTACCGTTGGTTTTCTTCAGATACTTTCGGTAAGACTGGTGTGACTACCCTGGCTGCATTCCCTTCTGTATGTTTTAATGTTCTCTTAATTCTTAATAAATGTTCCTTCACTGACTCTTTCATGTTGTTCACTTTATAGTCACCCTTCTTTTGTGACAGGCCAGGTCAGGTCACTCGAGTTGATGGTGATGAGGTCATCGAGGTTGCTGTGGAAGGTGAGATAAGTCCTAATGTTACATTCCTGACATCTCCTGTCTCCCCAGGGACTTCCCCCGGGCTGATGGAGTCTGTTCCAGTCCATGGCTGATTAGTAATAAGCTGATCAACCGCATCGCTAGGAATGTGTTCTTCCTGGGGCGCATGGCTGGGTCCTGCCTCTTCCTGGACAGCCTCTCCATCTGGGTCTGAGACCGGTAAGCATTTCATGCAGGGTTAGGTGCGTCACTCGGTTAGCTTGCATGCAGTAACTCATTAATGCTAATGGTAGTGCATCCACCCAGTTGAGTTTTGCACTTGCACATATTTTGTTTATTTTTGCTTTGAATGTCCCATTTACTCTCTCAACCATTCCCTGGGACTGCGGGTGATACACACATCCTCGTGTCTGCTTTATTCTTAGTTGTTGTAGCACATTTTACACTGTTTTTTGTACAAATGCTGATCCATTATCTGAACCTATTTCTGTTGGTATGCCAAATCGGGGCATTACTTCACTAGTTAGGAATTTTATCACTGTTCCTGCTCCAAGGTCTGCTGATGGGAGTGCTTCTACCCATCTGCTGAATCTATCAATTACCACTAGCATGTATCTTTTATCATGGACCTTTTTGATCATATCTACGTAATTTAATACTAAGTGTTTAAAGGGTCCTTCTGGCATCAGAATGTGTCCTAATGGTGTGGTAATGCCTTTTCACACATTGTTTTTAGCACACGTTTCACATTCATTTAAGTGGGTGTCCACCATTGTTTGTATGTATGGAGATCAATTGCCTTGTTTTTTGATTTTCCTCATCACTTCCCCCCTTGCATAATGGTCAAAACCATGCACATTGCTGATGAGGAGTCCCAATAGGGCTGTGGGTGCTAACATCAGGGCATCATGGGCCCTCCATAAGCCATTGTCTTCATGCCTGGCACCTCTTTTAGTCCACATATCGTGTTCATATATGCTCGCTTATGATGTCGTCTAAGCTTGGCGACGCTTTGGGCGTTACCAACGGTGCTTGAATTTGTGATGCACATTTCGACACTTGTTTTGCCGCTTCATCTGCGGCATTATTACCTGTGATTACATAGTCATTGCCTTTCTTATGCGCTTGACACTTAATTATTGCCACTTGTTTTGGTAGCAGCAATGCCATCATTAAGTCATAAATTTGAGCGTGATGGAGGATGGGAGTACCATCAGTTTTCTTGAATCCCCTTTGTTTCCACGCTGCCCCAAACAAGTGACAAACACCATGCGCATATGCTGAGTCCGTATAGATATTAACTATTTGTCCATCGCCCCCTCTCTACACAGGTTGTTAAGGCTTTTAATTCCGCAAGTTGTGCAGAGCATGGTTGTGGACATGCTTCACTACGGATTGTGACATACCGTTGGTCTGCTTGGTGGCATACTACTGCGAAGCCTGCATGATTGCCTATATGATCCTTGAAACATGATCCATCCACAAACAATTCATCGTCAGCATCTGCTATTGGGGTGGACATTAGGTCAGGTCTTAATTTGGTGAACGTAAGCGAGTGTGCCACACACTCATGTGGTGTTCCTTTGTATTCATGAGGAACCCTTTCAGATGGGTTCTGAAACACCTTTTAATTGTGACATCTGGATACGTCAGCAATGTTAAATGCTCCATGAGCCTAGCATTGGTTAACATGAACCTCCCTTGTTCTATCATTTCTGTGACTTTGTGATGGGTGTATATCGTCACTGGATACCCCATCGTGATTGTTGACACTTTATCATACGCATACTGTATGGCTGCTAGTCCCTGATAGCATGGTGGGTATCCTTGAGCCACTGCATCTAGTTTAGTGCTATAGTACACAATAGGGTGTTTTCGACTGCCGCTACATGTTTGTTCCATATTAATTGAGCTTTTAGGTTTGTCTGGTCTGTGCTCTTCATTATTTCCCTAAGTGGGGTGGTTATGAGGGCATAGTCTCTGATCCAATCTGAGCTGAAGAACGCCTAAGAACGTCATCATCTGTCTCACCGTCTATGGTTTTGAGGCTTTGTTGATTCCCTCCAACTGACTAGAAGCTATTTTAGTAGCACTGCCATGGAGTCTTTATGGCACTGCTCCAATGCTGTGGAGCATACAAGCAGAGCATTCACATACTGAATCAGCATGCCTCCCAAGGTCATTTCTTCTAAATCTGCTTTCAAAACCTGGTTGAAAACATGCGGTGAATGCTTGAATCCTTGTGGCATGTGTGTATACATATATTGTTTTTCCTTGTAGGTAAATTCAAAGAGGTGTTGACTTTCCGGTGCCAATGGTACACTAAAGAATGCTCCACAGAGATCTATTACTGTAAAATACTTGGCACCTGAAGGGACATTCGTCAGCAATGTGTGTGGATTAGGAACCTCTGCTTGTTGGTCTTCCACCACATTATTCACTGCCCTTAAGTCAAGCACTAGTTTGTCTGCCTTCAGCACTGGGAGTAGGGGGGTATTACAACACCTCTGTGTCTCTATCAATACCCCTGCTTCTTTTAAACCCTCTATTGTGGCTTCTATTCCTGCCTCGGCTTCTGGTTTCATATGATACTGGGGTCTCCAGGGTGGATTAGTGTTTGGTTTCACCCGTATTTGTATTGGGCTTACCGATTTCACTTCCTACATCTGTGTCATGTTGTGACCATACTTGCTCTGGGATCACCTGTTCCATTTCTTCCCTCAACAGTTACAATTTGTCCCTTTCTCCTCTCTCCTGCATCTGTCGTTATTCCACAATCTCAATTTCCTGTTGTTCTTCTATCATTTCTGTGAAACAGAGTATTTTAATGGAATTGTTACATTTGGAGTATTAAAGGATTGTCTGTTGCCCTCCACTCTTTTTCTTGCTTCATCATGTATCCTAAGTCCTTGGCTTCATATCCTTTATTTATCAATAAAGTGACATGTGGTGCCATTTTGGGCATGTGATACCTTTTCTGTATTATATCCGCTCGTGGTTGATCCTGAACCTCAATAGCCCAATAGACCAATTTTCACATATTGTGATTGTATTAAAGCCTTTTTTCCCATTGCTTCTGTCTGCCACAATTGCTCTAGTATTGGGTCCTGATTTGGGACATACTGCAGCGTGCAATGATACCCTAGTCTGGATTTTCTAGCTTTTGGGAGTTGTGCCCTAATGAACTTTCCCCATTTGCTCATGGTTTGATCCACCGCCTGTTGAATTTCCCCTATCCAATAGACATTTGCTGCCTGTTCTTGTCTCATTAGCATTTGTGTGGATATTCCTGCTTTTTCTATTATTACGCCTTGTAGGGTATTTGCACAGTATTTGTAATCCCCTTTTTCATAACGCATCCCTTCCTAGCAAGTTCAATGGCGTATTGTCTGATACTAATTTGGGTATTTTGGTCACACAGCACATAATTTGAAGATGTACTGGAGCTGTCATGTGTATTAGCTGTGTTTGTCCCGAGAATCCAACTGTCTTTGAATATTTGCCAGACATGGGGAGATGAGAGGCATAATTTGGACTTACACATGTGTAAGTAGCTCCAGTATCTATCATCATAGGTGTACCTCTGTTATTTACCTGAACCTGCAGCATAGGTTCTTGATCAGCCTGCTCACTTACTGCTACTAGCAGTAAGTGACAGTAACAGTAACAGTACACTCCTCTTTTGGATTCTCTGGGCACCACGAGTAGCCCTGTCCTGCCCATGGGTTCACTGGGCCCTAGGGGGCCCTCCCCTGAGACTGTTGCCGAGTTCCCTGTTCTTGCCCTGTCTCTTGTCTTGTGACCCACAGATTAATAGGGCACTGTCTGCGAGTGTGTCCTGTTTGATAACACCCCCAGCACACCCCCAGTGGACCTCTTGGTTCTGCCTGGTTCTGATTCTGATATTGGGGTCCTTTTTGACCCATCTTTTGTTTATTCCACTGATTTGGGGCCCGTCCTGCGTTCTGAGTATATACATTGACTATGGGATTTGTGGGTGGCCCTTGGCCTTGCGGTTGCTGCACTGGGTACGGTTGAGCGACTGGTGCCATGGTGTCTGTTTCGGCAGCGTTCGCCATACCTCACACTTTTTTCTTATCTTTATCTTTCTTTGTTGAGTCTGTTTTCTTTGTATTTCCTTACCTTGTTCTGCCAGTTTTTGTTTATTTTGGCGATATTTGTCTATCGCGTGTATGACATAGTCACAGTACTCCTTGTGACTTTTGGATGAGGTCAGCCCTACCACATCGTCCAGTTTGTTCCTGACAGCTCCTGGCAGTGCCTCAATCATTGAGTTATTGAACAAGACAGATATTATTTGATCGGTCTCTGGATTTTTCTCTTTCTCCACCCACCACCTTTTGACTTGGTCCTGGATGTAGGAGGTAGGGTTCTCTGTGTCCCCAAGCACTTCTGCCTGTAGGTGTCAAATGTGCCGCCGTTTATGTCCACTGTGTTTACCGCACCTAGGCCTCCATGTCTCAGTACGCTTTCCATTTTGGTTGTTCCCAGTATTCTGGCCAACAGTGCTTTCAGGTCCCCCACTGCTAGTATTCTTCCCATCGTCTGTTCTTCAAATATCCAAATCCAAATATCCACTTAGTAACTCCCTCATTTATATTTGGCAGTCTCACTATTAGGCCCTCCAGGTCCTGTGCTCCCCATGGAATGTATTGTGCCTGCTGTCCCTTTACCAATATTGGATACTGGCCAAGCTTCTGTGGGGATCTTTTCCTATCTCTTAACCTCCTGTTGTTTTCATGCTCTGCCATTATATTATTCTACGACAGCTGGAGCATTCTCCTCCCCCCTTTCTCCCCCTCCTCTTTCTTTTTCCAGGGGAGTGTTAGGGACACTAGTGTAAGTCGGCTGTTCATCTTCCTCTCCGCTGTCATGGAGGATGGGTGTACCATCAGTTTTCTTGAATCCCCTTTGTTTCCACACTGCCCCAAACAAGTGACAAACACCATGCGCATATGCTGAGTCCGTATAGATATTAACTATTCCTGACTGTTATATCTATCATGCCTATTAGAGAACGCTCACCCTGAGGCAGCTTCTATTGTTGTTGGCGACTTCAACAGGGCTAATATGAGGAAAGTTTTGCCTAAATACCACCAGCATATCAACTTTCCTACCCGGGGTGATCAGACTCTTGACCACTGTTACTCTCAACTACGGAACAGCTACAAACCCCTCCCCCGCCCTGCCTTTGGTAAGGCGGATCACACCTCCATTCTTCTCCTACCAACCTACAGACAACACCTAAAACAAGAAAAACCGGTTTGTCGGACAGTTCAACGCTGGAGTGAGCAATCCATTGCCACTTTACAGGACTGTTTTGAAACCACGGACTGGCAGATGTTCTGTGTTGCAGCTGATGGGGACATCAACGAATTCACAGACTCTGTCACAGCCTACATCTCCAAGTGCATTGATGACGTCGTCCCAAGAGTCAATGTCAGGACTTTCCCCAACCAGAAGCCCTGGGTTAACGGTGATGTCCGTGCTAAGCTCAGAGCACGGTCCTCCGCCCATAGCTCTGGGGACCTGGAGGCTTTGAGGAAGTCCAGATACGACCTTCGGAAAGCCATCAGAGATGCAAAAAGAGCCTACAGGGACAAGCTGGAGTCCAACTACCACAGCTCCGACCCCAGACGTATGTGGCGTGGACTGCGCACCATCACCGACTACAAAGGGAGGAATAGGAGTGATGACCAGCCCGTCGCCTCTCTTCCCGACGAGCTCAACACCTTCTACGCACGGTTTGAGGCGAGCAACAACATCCCTGCTACAAGGCTTGCTGAGGACCAGGATGACTGCACTCTGTCCCTGTCTACGGCTGACGTGAGGAGAGCTCTCA
>OMKR01053289.1:0-12599 GCA_900302355.1 Cyttopsis rosea
CGTCAACACCACTACTGTGGTTGGGAATGAAGCAGGGATAAACTACCGTGTAGGGATGCACAATGTCTTAAATCAGAGTCATGCATTTGCTTTTACATTTTCTTCCAACTAAGCCTGGTGACGGTTCAGTCTTGCTTTGTAAATTGGTTGGTTATTAAAAACACTGCCATCTCTTGATACTCAAGTTATTTGAATAGAAAGGAGAAAAAATCAAAAGATTCTGGACAGCACTCCCATTACTTACACCTGTACTATATCATCCTCAAAGTAGTGATTTCACTTTTAAAAAGCAAAGAGGTAGAATATTTCATATACACTCGTGTTTGACATGCTGGGAATTGTTGAGATTTGTGATTTACAACTGTTACAGGATTAGTAACCTCTGCAGATATGTGTGTTCTAATTTCAAATAGTAGTAATAGGGGAAGACTTCCTATACCAAGTGTCCAAACAACCAATGTAGGGGAAGTAGCATCACAAAATCGAATAATCAATTAGGGAGGTCCCACCAAAGAAGTTTGATTAATGTCACGATGATTGTCTGACTACTGTTAATATTAAATATGTGGTATATGAAGATGCAAAATAAATTGTGCAGCCCTACAACTATCTATATAGTTGTCAATATAAAGTCTATATAATAATACGTAAGGAAAATCTCACCTGAATATTGGTAGCTTTCCATGGGCTTGAAGGGGGAGCCAATGGCTGCAGAAATAATATGAAAGTATATAAACAATGATGATTATCCGTTCCAGAATATATATTGGCTGTTAATGGAAATTATGTCAGACATCAGTATAAATAAACTTACAAAATAATGGTTCTGACAGTAGCCCTGAACTGACCAACCTCAACCAGTGAAAAAAACTAACTGAACATATGCCATGGTTAAAAACCTTTGCTACAACCAAAGCAATTCCAGCTTTTCAAAATATTCTGTTCTATAACTGTGTTTTAACCTTCTTTTGTGCTTGATATGGCAGCTAGTTTTCTACAAAGAGTATATTTATCAAAATAGTGATCATCTCAGCTATGAATATTTTTTGTGAGCGCTACCTTATTGATCGTTCCTTCCAGAAATAGTTTTAAATTAATGAGTTGTAAACAAGATACTCACAGTCCTTCCTGGCTCCCAGATGTGCGTGCCGTGAGGTGTAGAGACAAGCTGCAGCTAGAATCAAAATCACAACAAAGACACTCATTAGAAGGCATACACTTGCCGTGGAAAAAGAAGAATCTTCTCACTAGAAATACGAGGATATGAGTCGAACTGCAGTTTAAAGCACTTCCATGAACACTCGGCCATGACGGTGGCCGCTTGCAGAAGTGCACCACACAGCAGACAGAAACACCCAGGTAAATTGTTCAGACTGGAATAAGGTGTGCTGGACGGGCTCAGCAGCATGACTTACCATTCAGAGCATCGTCCCCTGGAGCTCGTCTAGCAGAGAAACAAATAATAGATCAGATACAGACTAAAGACAGATATTAGCTTTTTAGCATTGTCCAAATTCTTGTGTGGGTGTGTGTGTGTGGCAAGACACTCACAGGCTGCTGGCTTGGGCTGACTTGACCTGAACTCTCTCCTGATAAGAGAATAAAAATATGTTAAAATAAGTAAGTAAAGTCAAAATTCAGCAATACTCTTTATTACAATGAATTAGGGCTGGGTGATTTATCAATATAATAATAATAATAATATTAGAGAGACTAGATATATCTTTATCTTTGATCGTAGTATAGTTAAATGTTGCATTACAGACTGTTAGACATTTTAGACTGTTCAAATAAATGCCTACCTGTTTAATCATTAGTAATGTGGATATTATGACCATGTACACCTAGTGTAAATATCTTATGAAAGCACCAATAGTAATTCCTAATACATTTTCAACAACAACAAAAAAAGTGATATTTGATTTTGTAAATATCACCCAGTCATTCAGCTTTACGCAGACAACGTGACTCAGTAATGTCTAATTCCGGTTTCTGTCTACATGAATTTACATGCACACTCGTGATTTAATCTGGCTAGAGAGGAAATAGTGCAGTACTGTGGATATATAGTGCATGTACACACTCCCACACATAGACTTCTCACCAATACTGCAGCTCTGCGGTCCTCTCGGATGAGGATGTCTTCAGCCGAAACCCTGCTTTTGTCTTTTTTAGTCAAAGCTGATGAGAAACGACAAGATGGATTATTACTGTGTGTTCAGTAGGAAAACCAGGCATTTGAGGATAATATGTTTTTACAGAGTGAAATGGGAGGACAGTACAGTAATGAAGAATTGTTTTGCCACCGTCTCTAGGAGTGCGCCCCGCTGCCCTTAGCTTTTGTCGTTTTCACATTTTTTTTTTCTTATTTGAGCTGG
The DNA here is from genome assembly GCA_900302355.1 of Cyttopsis rosea. Taxonomy (NCBI): domain Eukaryota; kingdom Metazoa; phylum Chordata; class Actinopteri; order Zeiformes; family Parazenidae; genus Cyttopsis; species Cyttopsis rosea. The sequence goes on from OMKR01053289.1 coordinate 2,379, forward strand.
TAGGATAGGCCACGTTTAGGGAATGTGAGCTTACTGGAGTCGGGGTGGAGGAAGGTGGGGCTCGGGTCAAACTCTGTGAAGCCAGCATATGAGTTGACGGTCCTGATGTGACCCTGAGCTTCAGGCTGAACCTGTGGTCACAGAGAACAGAGTCAGAAACACAAAATAAAAATACAAAAAAAATACCAATCTGATAGCCATTATGAAAAGTGACCGATTCATTAAAAAAATATCTTTACAAATAGAAGCATGTTAGATGGACATGTCTTTTTTCTTTACAGTCATTATGGCATGGTGACCCCCACCACCCCCCCTGTATAAAAAGGGGCTTGCTTAGATAGACAGACACAATTTTTTATATGTAGTTTGTCTTGTCAACAAAGAAGATTGAATAAAAGAAACAACACCTGCTGTCTGCTCCTGGTGACGGGGCTGTGCTGTCTGCTGGAAGTGGACAGATCTTTGAGTGAGGAGTGCTGAAGGTCTAGGCTGTCTTTATGTCCTGAATGAAAGAGGAAAAAAAACTTGATCACCTAACGCTCGGGCTGTGATTGTGAGTTGTTAGACGTAATTTTACATGCAGCCCTATTGATATTTGAGGGAAAGGTTGTGGAGATTTTCCTTTTCTTACAACTAATCTTGGCTAAATTAGTATTTAAAATAATTTCTTGTACATCTGCTTGGAGGACCACATGGATGCGATTAAAAAGGCTGATTTACATTTACAGAGATGTGCAGCACAATTAATTAATAAATGTTTTCCTATAAAGGTTTTCCAGACTTGGTAGTTCTTGTTTGTCAAATACAATAAATACCTCAACCATCTCGTTCCCCAAGCAGGATAAACCACTTGTTACTTGTATTTCAACCAGCTCTGACACCAATCCCTTTCATTAAATCCAACAAATTGTTCAAGTTCTGTATGTGCACAAAAATGATAGAGACAAATGAATGAATTGCTGCACTATATTTGCCCGATTTTCTTGATACCAGAAGCCTTTAATGGACAAAAATCAAAGTCATTTGATTAAGAAATTAGTATCACCTCCACCGGCCATAAACAAAATCTTGGACCCATCATGCATCAGACAGCCAAACAACCAACAAATCACTCATGCCCAAGAAACGCCATTTGCACAACTTTGCTGCAGCGCAACAGAATAAAAGGCAGGGAGAAAGACAGATGGACCAACAGGAGGGAAAGCGACTGGAGAAAAGAGACGAGAAAAAGATGGAGGAAAAGTTCCATTTCTGATCGGGGTAAAGGAGGAAAGGCCCGAGCACCCAGCGGACGCAGCCCTGAACTCGGACTGAAACTCAAACCTCTGCTCCTGCTCAGGTTTCCGGGTGGGTCGTTTCCGTTTAGTGGAGTCACTGACCCATTCTGACCCTGCTTGGAGGCCTTTGACTGGACGGATGGCCTCTGCTTACTCCCTTCTCTGCCCTTTCCTCTGTGGGGTCTCCTGGGCACCACAGCAGGGACCAGCGCACAGGGTTGGGGGTGGTCGGCCGTCTGACTCTCACAGGCAGCATCAGGAGCTACAGGGACGTCAGCATCTCTAGCCTGGGTTGGGGCGAACCTTATCGCTTGGCCTTCATCGTCACAAAACGCTTCGTTCACGTATCCCCCACTTCCATCCCTCTCCCTCCGATTTTTCTCTAATCTCCCTTTGCTTTCAGGTTCATCAGTGCAAGAAGGCAAGCAGACGGGGCGAGCAGAGCTTGAATGCTTGGAAACAACGACAACAGTCGGATACACACACACACAGCTTTCATCCTTCTTCTCATCCTTATCACGTTTACCCTCTCTCTCATACTTACCAACAAACGCCCCAAACTCTACCATGGTGCTGTCTGCTTGGATGGGTTGTTGGTAAGGCCCGGCTAAAGCCAGTTCTGGGTGGCTGGAGCCACTGGGCTGGGAGGGGGTGCTGCTGACAAAGAACTGAGCCCCGGGCGAGGGCACGTTGGGCAGGCTGGAGGGGGAGTCGGAGAGGCCCGGCTCCTGTGGACGGGTCAGCTGCCTCTGGGTGAAGTTTCCCCGGAAGCGCAGCTCAGGGGGGGAGACGCCTGTGGCACTAGAGGCAAAGGCACTGGCGCTGCTGGAGGTGCCAGCCTCTGCAGCAAAGTGCCCCAGCCCAACCAAGCCTCTCCTCTCTGGGCTCAGCGTTTGGTTCAAGTTGGGGTCCAGCCCCAGTCCTGTTCCGGGACCGAGCCCCATCCTTCGGCTGCTCTCCAGCATCGGCCCTCCCCCCGATCCAATCCCGAAAAGAGAATCCGCCATGTTCCCTCCTGCCTGGGGAAAGGAAGAGCCGAAGAAGGCCCCCACACTGCGCTTGACCAGCACAGAGGATTTGGAATGGGGGCCAGTTTCTGTTGCAGCAGGGGCCAAGCCAGGGACGACGTTCTTTGAGAGGCTAAGCTCCCGGGTGATCTGGTTGTGGACCTTGCTGGCCTCTGAGGCCCTCTGTGCGGTCAGAGCCTTCAGGGTGTCCACAGTCAGCGCTGAGAGGTCCTGGAGGTGCCCAATCTGGGAGTCAAGTGTGTGCAAAGAGCGCTTGATGAAGTTAACCTTGTTCCCAACCTCCTTCAGCTGGACACACATTGTTTCAACCCTTTGTAGAGAGACAGGGAAGAGTAGCATTAGTGCTCTACAACAGTGACAAAACACTATATTATGCATAATTAATATTGATGAGACTGATAACAACTTGAGGTGTACTGCAACTTGCCTCAAAGTTTAGTCACATCTTGAAAATGTCTCATTAATTCTAACTGATCCCACGAAAAAAAATGTATGTGTAGTTTCACAGATCTTACTTAATTTATCTACTAACTGTACAGAGAGTAAAGACAAAAACACAGAAGCTGTGTTTAGTTATGACGATACAGTGTTGGAACACACTTCTGGAAGATCGGAGACTTGCACTTACTACTTCTAAATCCAGGCATATTTTCCACTGCCTTTCAGTGAATTATCAGCTTGCTTTAAATTGCACTTCGACCTTTTATCTCTGATTTTATTATGTTTTTTACCCGTTTTTATTTCTGAATTGCCCTTCTGTATGAAATGCTGCTAAAGGAAGATGCCTCGATACAATAATGGACTCACCGGTCTGAGGTGAGACGTATACGCTCCTCGCTACCGGAGTGAAACTGGTCATCTTTCTCGTGGAAGTAGGTCTCCACACACTGCTCTTCAAAGTCATGCAGCTTCTTCTGGTCTTCCTCGGTCAGAAACAGCTCTGAGGGCAGAGATGTGTCGTCACACAAAAGTAACTCAAGACTAAAAAACTAAAAACTTAAAAACTTTAAAAAAAAAAAGGCACTGCAAGTCATACTTGGTCCGTAGGTGTGCTCCTTCTTCCTCTTCCGGCACATGCAGTAGAAGAGAGAATAAACGTGGCAGAGGAAGATGAACGGAGGAGGGAGGACAGGCTTCTCGTGGTAGGCCATGATGAAATGGTAGCGTTGGTACTTCCACACAAGGTTTGAAATTGATTTCACTTGCAGGTACACGTTACTGAAAACAAACAAGCAAGGACAGGGAGTGTCAACAATAAACATAACCACATGTAGAGGTGCCTTCTGGTAGTGGTAGTGCCGTCTTCAGCATGCAGCCTACGCCACATTTTTCTCGTTGCTCTGATTGGTTGTAGGTCTATCCAATTGTGTCCAGACACTTTGGTCTGCGCCCGTTGGTAATGGCCCTTGGAAATCGAAAATGAACGGAGAGGTTCCAATACGCATTCGCGAATTGGTCTGGAGATGCCAGGCTAGTGATGACGGGCTTAAATCAATTTGATACAGGCATGTGTTCACACTACACTAACAACATGGTTACGTGCACCCCTGAGCGGTCTGAACAGGGTGGCAGTAAAGCTATTGTACATTTTTATTATTATTGCACATAGAGATCATATATTAAGTACAGTACAAAAAAACGTGTCTAAGACAATACAATATGAGTTCCAGAGCGGCTTGACCAATGATGGAGTTGCATGTTCACTAACGTTCAACCAACTGAACACATTACACCCTTCTTTTACATACATGCATTGACATGACATGCAGTCATTAGTCGGCCACATGCCGGCCCATTGGATCAATGTTTTGATATTTGGATATTTGGATCCACAAGAAAATACCTATAAACAGACTCCATCATTACAATTAATGAGCAGTATTAATTGTTCTCTTACTTGAAGAAGGCGATGAGAAGGTTGACCATCAGTATATACTGTACAAAGAGGTAGACTGCTTGTAGGAGAGGAGTAAGCCACACTCCAGCTGCACACAACCGTTTTACCGACAGCTCGCTGTTATTGGCACACACTGTAGAGAGAGCAATTGAGAAAATATAAAAATAAAACCGATGTCTCACATTTAAACAGTATACACACACATACAAACACTCACCTTACTAATTAACTATGATCTTTAACAGCATCTGTGCTCAATCACCATTGTAGATTTAACAACTAATAGACACCTGAGAATTTACTGCTTCCGAGTCAGTGCGTAAAACTTCAAGATGCCAAGCTGATCAGCAGTCTTTAGTTTTGCGCAAGCTTCAAATGCTCCAGACTCAAAAGGATAATCAAATAATCACAGTCTTTTATCCAGAGCCCTTATGGTTGAATCGGGGAAGTCAACACCGTGGTAAATTAAAAACCCACATTGGGCTCACAGAGATCAGCGTTGGCTGTATGGGTGTGAACGTCGTTGTGACGTTATGATGATTCGATCGTAGTGGGATTGATTTGCAGCAGTGCTTTTCTGGAGTGACAATCAGCAGCCATGCTGTGGTGTGGAACCATTAAATAAAACTGTCCTTACCAGCATAGTCTTCCCTAATCTCCTCATCGTCCTTACCATCGATTTCATAGGCATACACTTCCCCGTACATCATCCAGTACGGTTGGAAGACCACGTCTTTGGCCAGCGACCAGCTGGGCCCCTCATTTGGGTAAAGGATGGCTTTCCTAGGCACGCCATAACTCAGCAGGACTATGGCCATTATTATCACTATATAGAACATGTTGGCCACCTGGAAGAGATGTTGCACACAATTAATGAAGCACGCAGCAGACATTACTGTTGTCTTAACAGCTGTCTTATATGTGTGTTTCTGGAACTTTGCCTTCACAGTATCAAGGCAGGGAAAATACTAAATTTAATTTGTGTTTTTTTTATTTAAAAAAGTGAAAACTGTCAGAATTCACACACCAGTATCCTGCGACATTTCATCTTTTCAGTGTGCAATTTATGTGAATTCTGCTCAAAGTAGAATTCTGAGACATGTAGTGTAATCCACACAACACAGACAATCTTCTGGATTGCTACTTTAAGTATTAAAATGAACACTGTGAATGTTAATGTTTAAATTCAGGCAAATAATAAATAAATTACAGTATAATAATATATTATAAGAAATTAAGGAGTGAACCCCTCACCATTTTAGCAATCATCATGACGTATGGTCCTGCTTGCTGGTTGACTGCCAGAATATCTAGGAGTCGCACGTACCAGAAGATGATATTGAGACAGTAAACTGTTCTTCCAGGGACAAAGGCCTCACCGCCACCCAACCTCAGGCCGAAGCCCACAAAGAAAGTCACGATGGCCAAGAAGTCGGATACGTTGAAATAGTCACTAAACCACACTTTGACTTTTTGACTTATCTTTCCTGCTTCAGACATAAACATCTGGAGAACAGAAAAAATAAAAAGAGATATCAAGTGAGGAAAAAGGTTAAGTAATGAATGTCTTTATACTGTAGTTTATTATACATTTCCCCCCAAAAAACAAGATTGAATTGTTCATTGTGAAAAATTAAGTAAGTATTTAGAAGTGGCCATGCCCCATCCACCAAAAAAGCATCCCATCCAATTTGTTTTTGATTTAATTCAACGGTTTGGTTCTATTATACCTTTCTAAACTTAAGTTACTACAATCTAAAGCAGCCTCAATAAAACATTGTGCTTTCATTCTTATTACTATGAATAAAGTTGAAACACAATCAATACAAAGAGCTACTCAACATACCTCACGGATCTTTTCAATGGCAGAAGTAAATATGTAGAGGATGACCACCCATTCCTGTGGAGAAGGCAACTCGGGCATCTTCACCAGGACCACGTAGGAGTAGAACATCAGAAAACCAAGGTAGAACAGCTACCAACACACACAACAAAAATAAATCTTAGGACTCAGCATTGAGGAGCGTTAAAATTCTTTTTAAAAGAGCAGCAAGATGGAATATACAACACATAGATTTATGTCCTATCTAGAAACTAAAGAAGATTTGATAAGTCAAAACACATCAGTGCTGTTTAAATGTCTTCCTAATACATTTGAGCATGATAATACATAAAAATATTGAATAATTAAGGAAAATGCAACACATTAGTTTTCAGTCTACACATGATGCTTGAGCTCTTCCATGATGGCTCAAATTTGCCTAATCACTGAGTGTTTGCTTATGATGCACATAAACGCAAAATAAACAGTATTGACATTTCACGATGAAGGAAAAACCAAGTGGACAGCATGCTAAGAGCCAGATGCCAAAAGAATTACTAAAACTTAAAAGACAGATGCAAATCACATTAAGGAAATTTCCCTGAATGCATGTGTGGTATTTATTTTGGAAAAAACTAATTATTTTCATATATTTGCTGTGACAACCCTCTGCCTTGTCATGTGAGCGCAGAACTTCACAGAAAAGAAGTACTATGCTCAACGCAGTCCAAGAAAAAGACTTCCACTCTGAATTATTTTTAGAAGAGCTCAACTTAGCCAACCACAACATGGACTTTAGTGTTGGACTTCCATTTCAAACCCCTGAGAACTGAAATACTTGTACTATCTTGTACTGACAAGATAGACTGGCCGCTAGCTTTTTCTAAAGAAATAAATGTTAACCTTATATAAAGATATAAAAGTTTCTTTGACAAAATATTTTCCACAGATTCTTGAATGAGTAAATCAGCAAGTACTCAAAGAAGGTGCTTAAATGTAGCAACTTGACAAGTTTCCCCATTCTCTAGCTAAAAGTTAAAAAATGTATAATGAATTTTAAATCAATGACAGAAATCAAAATTTGGTTGGGGCAAATTAACCTTAATTTATGTTCCATTAACATTGGGACATAAAGATTGTCAATAAATGGCCATTGGTGTATTATTACACTATTATAGGGTTGTACAATGATAGTGGCATAAAATGAACAAATGAGACAATTAAAAATGTTAATCACAATTATTTGTACTACAATTAACAGTCAGCTCAAATGTTACGATAGTGACAGCCTCAACTGTGATTGCCCCTCTCAGAGATCCGTAACACTTCAAGCGGTATCTTTATCCAGCAGACACCACTTCTCCAGTGAGAGGGTGTGCTGCCAAATGGAGGAACGCTTGTGCAGGGTTTTTCCTGCAATGAAAAGGCGGCCCACCTCAGGCTTTTTTCACCCCACCTCAGCCTTATAGGAGAAATCATGCAAGAAAAACCATGTAAAAATGGTTAAAAATTGTCCATGCATTTATTGCTGCAGTTGGGTCATCCCACCAGCAGGTGCCTCATCCAGGAGATGGCCAGGGGTGAGTCATGAGGTCTGGAATTACGGATCAAGGATATCCTGATTGATCATAAATATTAAATCTAAACAAACTTTCCTTTTACTGGTCTCTTGAAGACCTGAACTTACATTCCAAATATAAATGCACGGAGATGACACATCGAGTTGGCGGTGGCAGTAAAGGCGGACTGACAGCAGTCGCTGTCAAGCAAAGTTACCATCTAAGCCTTATTTTGAGCCAGAAAAACCTTGTTGTGTACTGTACAACTTGTTTTGGTCAAGTAGTCCAACTACTTGTTCAGGGCAAACTAAAGGTAAATCTTGACATGTGTGAGGTTAAGTGCTGGAAAAAAAAAACATTAACATCCTCATTGTGGTGGCTGGTCACTTTAGAAAGCTGCCTGAAGAAAAAGCTGCAGATAAGCTGTGTAGGTCACACATTATGGAGACACGCGGTTTCAGTGATTCTATCAGCACACCTTGGTACTGAACCGGCCTGAAAAACAACACGTCTGATGTCTGGACCCGTGGGAATGAGCCTCAGGCGTGAATATATGCGAATGTGCGCGTGTGATTAAGCAAGTGAAACACAGTTGGGTGGGGGAGTTTGTAGAGCTGTTAATGCACTAAACTAAAACCGTACTACTCAACCCAGTGTTATCACTCCACTTACGGGTGATTAAATGCCATATCTTGCATATTTATATATGTACTGTATATAGACAAACACGCTTATGTAATCATAAATATGACAGACAGGTATATGTGAGTAAGATAATGAAAGAGGAGAGCGAGAAAACAGTGTTAATTTAAGAACGTGAATGAGTTATTAAAATTACCGTGTTGGACCAGAACTTGACGATGGGGGCGTGATAGAAGGCGTAGATCTTCCTGGTCAGAGGCAGTTTCCTGGAGCGGACGTGTATCTCATTGTCATTCTTGACCTCCACATGATCGTGGGTTCTGGCCTCTTTGAAGACGTCCTGAGCAGAGGGTGAGAAAAAATTTAATAAAATCAGCCCACAACTGGGAGATGGAAATGGACTTCAAAAAGAGAGAAGTACACCACAGTAGAAGAGACAGAGAAAAGGCATTCAGACAGTGCGGGCGAAATGAAAAATGCACGAGAAGGAATAGCCAAAGAGACCATTTGAATGTCGTCTGCTACATTCTGGAAGTTGTGTTCGCTGTCCTCCATGGTCATCTGGTGGTCATCTTGGCTCTGAGGGATGTGGGCCATCTCAGCCTTGGACTTGTACTCCAACAGTAGGATGGCAGGGGGCACGAGGATACTCAGGATCACCTAGGATGCACATCATATAGTTTGTCTAATCCAAAACATTAAATCCTGCTCATTTTGAACTTGTACTACACATTGGATTTAGTAAATTAACCTTTCTCTGTTGCGAGTTACATTTCATGTAGGGATGCACCACTACTCTTATTGGAGAGCGGCCTGACAACAATCTTAAATATCGATTTTGGTATTAGAATATGGACAATAAAAAAATGTAAAAAGCTATAATGAACAAATTAGAGAGCGAGATCGGGTTCATTGCTATTTAGGAAGCATGTGTATTTCTCTAATGGAGAAGGATTATATCAACCATTATGTTCTAAAGATGCCAAACTAACGCTCCAAGTCTAGACTGCACTATACTACAGGGGTTCCTGTAGTAACTTTTTGATTTTTTTAAATAAAACTTATGGCCCCCTGTATTTCCTACCCAGATTCTTATGATTCCAGTATGGGAATCTCTGCTATAGTATACAGTTTGTTACAACTTGTGGACAGGATCAGTACTCCATTACTAGCCAATAGTCTAAAGTTTGGGAATTGGAATCAGGAGTGAAAAAGTTGTATCTGTGCAGCCTAATTTCATGGAATGAAAAGCTCTTGCTCTTAAAAAGGAATAAAAAAAAACATACACTCATGTTGTAGATAGCAAAAGCAATTGCATTTATTAGAGTAATGTTTCATATATAAACTTCATCTGGGTTTCGAAAAGTGCTTTTTGTGTTACTTGAAAACTCTAAACATGTAGAAACAAAGTTATGTTATAATTTTACTTTCTTGCTCAGCCAAAAGAAACATTAAAATGTACGAGGCTTGCTTCCATCAGAACAAAACGGATCCAACAGTCACCACTGCACCTTGTACCAGGAGTTCTTCCGCATGTTCAGCCTCCCCATCCACATGTCCGACAGCAGCATCTGGGTGCAGGTGTGGGCCACAAATGGCCGCAGGTGGGACGAGACGGCCAGCTTCAGACAGGTGGAGTTGCTCCAGTTCTTCAGCTCGTAAGTAAGCAGCTTCATGGACATCGTCTCATCCTGTCTGAAGGACTCCTCCAGAAGGTCGACCGCCAACGTACCAAACTCACTGCCGAGGAAAAAGAACGTTTTTCTGATGATCTATCAGGAAGACAGTTACTACAGCAGCTGCTAAACATTAAAAGGAAATACAAGTGGTTTCAAAAAATGGAAGGATGCAAAATATTGTTGAAGACAAACACATTTAGAAGATTTCATTTATGTTCCATCATATTCTTTCAAACTTTTATGAAAATCAGTGAAAATATTATTCTAAATGATTTTCCTAAAAAACAGGCAAGAGGGGGGGGGGGGGGGTGTGAAAG
>OMKR01053289.1:12619-25425 GCA_900302355.1 Cyttopsis rosea
GGGGGGGGGTTGTCATAAAAAAAGGTGTGGAAGCCCTGCTTAACAAACAAAGTGAAACAATGAAGCTTACGTGGAGTAGTCCTTGAGCTCCTCCGACGTGTCGTCCACCATGTCGCTCTTTTTGGCCTCGTAGCCCATGGAGCGGCATAGCTTACAGGCCACTAGTGCCTTGGCCATGTTTTCCTCGCCGTGCTGCCAGAAGAACAGGGCCATCTTTTGTCTCTTCATCAGGACCGCCCACACCAGCAGCTCGTTGAAGGGGTAGGGGAAACGCCGCGTCTCTGGGTCATCAATGTCCACAATCTCCTCCTTAATCCTCTTTTTGTTCTGCTCGATGGAAGACTCCAGCTGAGAGCAGAATGGAGAAGCATACCCAATGTGTTTGCCAAAGTATCTTCAGGATAAAGGCCACTAAAAGCAAAAGTTCAATAATCTGTATATGATTGGGCTTGGCGATATATCAATATAATATTTACTAAAATCTTACATAAACCAAATTGAACGATGTTGCAATTTTAACCTATAACCTTGTGGAAGTCTATGTAAGTCTCTGTATTTACTATATTATGCATATATTGAAGGACAAGACTTTACCTTGGGTTTGTATGGCTGCGCAGTCTTAATGAAGTGGTTGTGCCTTGTCTTCTCTTTCTTGTCGGCCTGGATGCTGAAAGACTCATGATTTTTCCTCAAATGAGAGCCAGGGCCGACTGCGTGGCGGCCTGATCTCTGCTCAGAACACACAAGCAGATTGAACTGGTTACCAATGTCAAATTTCACAGTCTGATAGGCTTACGCCAGTACCTAAGAACACAGTCTTTTTTTGAATGACAAGAAAATGAGATTATGATGCATTTCTCATTTAGGTATTGGAATAAGCCGATCTGAGTGCCAATGGTGACAAAATTCTACTGCACAATAATATAAATTCTGATTAATGTCAGTGGTTGTTATTGGAAGAATGCTAAAAATAGGACAGTATGAAAGAAGTTGTGGGGTAAAGGGGCATTTGATGAAAATATACTACATGGCTTAAATCGACCTGTACGCTCCAGGATCTGCAAGAGTTCAAACTCACCCTACTGTTTCCATGAAGATTGTTGTATATGATCCGAAAGCGTTTCCTGGTGTAGTTGCACCTGTAAGTCCCACCCATAAGGTACTCAATTACCAGCCCCACATCAATCAAAGTGATTTTATAGTTTGGGGGCAGGTTACCCTGTAGGAAATTACAGCAAATGTGTGAGTAACAGCATAACATCAAGTCTCGCCATCATCCTATGAAATGTGAAATTTTATTTCCAGTTACCTGTTTGACATCCCTAACCAGGTGGAGAAGCGTTGGATTGTTCGGAGGCTGTTTCTAAAAAATAAATAAATACAGCATAATTAAGGACTGTGTACTTTGTCATCACTGAGTCACTGTGGTGTGTAAGTGTGTGGTGTGTTACCATGTTGTAGAGCTCTTCCAGTCGATTGATGGTGAGAAACCGGTGCATGCTCACACCGTTCTCTATAAGCAGCTTGACAAAGTCGACCCTGTCCATCACCAGAGCATCCAGCATGGCCGTCTCCAGTGAGCCCACCTGCACACACGACACAATCACGTTATTTAAAATACGTTGGTTTTTTTTTTTGGTTTTTTTAAACCCTGGAATGCATATGACTCGGCTTAATTTGTTGTTTTTATTTATACGTTTTTACATATTATTTAATTAATTCATATTTAATAAAACAAATAGAGAAACAATGACTTCATCACACACCTTAATTAAATAATTCTTATCCATATCCATTCTAGGGTTAAATAAAAGGAGCATATAAAAGTGTGAAGACAAAAAAGAAAAGCTGCATTTTAAATAAACACCAGGACTAAAAGGCTACTTCATATTTCAAATAAGATAAACAGTTCTGTGGCAGCTGGCCAAGTTTGTTCCTCTGGCTCTTGCTAGTCGAGTTCCTACTGTAGCATTATTCTGTGCAAGTCGAAAAGCTGTCGGGTAATGCTAAGCTAAACAAGCACACAAACACGTACCAAGAGCTGCTGCCCGTACACAAACACATGATTTTTGGCAATGTCTACGCGGTCCCAGGCCAGCGTCAGGACAAGCTGATCGAAGGCTGACATATTTGTGCCTGGAAGGAAACACACACACACACACACACCCTTTTTTTTATTATTATGAATTTCTTATCTAACCATCAGGATTGAAGTGCTTTCTACTCATTCAATCCCAGTGGATTAAGGTCAGGATAGAAAACAGAAATACAATCAATTACATGCCATTACAGCAACACCGAAGATTAGAATACACAATAACTATCTGGGCGTCCAGTCTCCATTTAACGGCTAACTGACGGATAAGCCGCCTCACATATAATATTCACACACAGTCATCATTTTGCAATAATTACACTGAGGCAACTGAGGAGAATTACTAACATTAGAGTTCCCCGGGGCAGAGCACTTAGATTTTGACTATACCATTGAGAGGCCACTAGTGGACTGTCACTGTGCTCTGTGGAAGAGCAGAGCTGTATGAATGTGACTCAGGATAGTGTTTTTAAAGAGAATGCATTCTTGGTTGGCCTACCATCAATAAATGAAGGTTTGAAAATGAATGGGAATAAACAGAATCAGACTTTCTGTAACAGAACAGTCTCAATTGACATTTAAATGTCTCTTGAGCTTTAATGAGGCAAAGGCGACAAGAATTTGGCCAAATGTAACAATTAAAAATGGCCTGTTTCCACTAACATTTAATATTAGTATTATTAAACCATTATGCTCTACCATTTATCAACAATTGAAATGAAGCTGGTCAATTGTAGTACTGAAAGTTAAATTTCCACAGGGGATTGTCTTCTCTGATTGTCTCTCAAAAAATAGATTTTTAGACAACTAAAATGGGGCATTGCCTAGTATGCTGTACATTAAGAGTCATAAATGTGTTAAAGGTTATTGGGAATGCTCATCTCCCTTTCAGCCTGTTCTTTTTGGGGTGAGTTACTGCTTCAAGACCTCTGGCTTTTATTATTGACATTTAGCTCCTCTAGAAGCCAATTATTTGATCAAGTACATGTGTGGCCGATTAATTTATTCGATAAATCAATAAATTGATTCTGAAGTGTTTTGTTGTTTAAATGTCCGAACTCGGCATGAGAAAAAATTAATATAATTCAGTTGAGACATGAAGCACCTTTTGGGGAACTTCTTTCCCTCAAAGTCTAATAACAAAAAGAAAAAATCGCCAGATGTCAGAGGGAACCAAGTAAAGGTTTCTCAGTGAGAGTAAATGCCTCACAGCTTCTCAGATTTCTGTTTCTCAGACAGAATGTAGAGAGGGATTGGACAGTCACGCAGTACAACAAATCAAAACAGAAAGAAGACTTGACAGTGCTGAAAGAAAGAGGCCCTGAGAATACTGGCAATATGATCTCTTTATAAACATAAAAAAGGGCACACAGGGAAGAAGAGGACCCTGTTCGGAAAACATATCAATATCAATCTAAAAACATAGGGCCTCAAAAACTCAGAATGGCAATAGATTCATTTGGAATGGTAAGTACAGCATGTGCTCCTCAGTGATGGACCACAGATCAAAGCAACTTTTGTTTAAAAAGAAATTGGGCTGAGTTGTCAGGTGAGATTACGAACCTTTGAGTAATGCCCGAAGAATGGCTACGTCAATGTCCTGGTGATCTTCAGAGCTGATGTGAAACACGGTGATCTTTCAAGGAAGAGGACAACCGTCATCATTACCAGAGGACTCATTTAAAGTTAGTCCAAAAGCACATTTGTCCAGTCTAATTTTACTAATTTGGAACAGATCTTAAATGTTTGGATTCTATAGTCTGTAACAGATTATATTGTTGAAATGTATTTTATCATTATATTTAAATGGATAAGAACACAATGCAAATCCATTCAAATTTAAATGATGAACTCTGAATAAAAAACAAAAATGTGCTGGATTCGGCATGAGCTTACCAGTTCTTTACTCTTCATGCACTCCATGAGCGTCTGAAAGAGATGGATGGCATCGCTGTGGCTGAAGTTGAAGGTTTTCTTGATGGTTGCAATGATATCCGTCTCCACACCGTCAGGAAGACCTCTACATGATATTAAAGCAAAGTTATACAGCTGGTCCAAATGCAGACGACACTGTGCAAACCTGTCCTACTTTCCTGTTAACTCATTATGTTGCACTTAAAATGTTACTTAAAAAAAGCCCTATCTACTGGCAGTATGGAGCATGCTCTGAAAGCTCCATTTGCATGCTTTGTGGCATGCGAAAACAAGGACCATACCGCTGCCAAATTTAGCTTTAGTTCACACAGCACACACTTTTATTTTTAATCCCTGACATTTTCCCTGATAATAGCTCACATGTTTAGATTTTTAATATTGTCTCTATTTTCAGCTTTTGTAAAATTTGAACGATATGGTGAGAAACCTAACTCAAAATGATCTCCCGGTCCCGCTGACAACTACAGCAACACATGTTTCTGGTCAAAGTAATTTAATGATATCGTTTTTGTTAATTCCATTTCAAAAAGGAGGAAGCGCCATGATTCCCTTAAACTGGAATAAGGTACAGTATGTTTTTCACCATATCGTTAGAATTTTCCAAAACCCTAATGTAAAAATAGGAATCATGATCAGGAAAATGCTCAGGGGTAACATAAAATGCATGTGCCCACTAGAAACTGGCTTAAATTCAATTTGCCGTCGGTATAGTCCTTTAACTCATTGCCAATGTTTTTAGGTATTAGCACCATTGCTGATTGAGACAGAACACATTTGCCAATTTGGAATTATTCAAGTTGTTCTCATTCATGACAATCTAATGAACATCTCAGTGAGCTAACACAAACAACGGTAGAGTAACTAGAAGAGGACTAGAATTAGAGGCGGATTAAAAAGGGAATAAATGGTAAAGAGTGTGAGCATGCTCCACTGTGTGCAAGTGTGTGATTAAACACGTGTTTCCTACCCCCCCTCCTCTGTCTGCTTGTGGACGTAGGCCAAGATGTCAGCAGCCCGGCCAGTCCCCTCACACACCACCACGGGAACGGGAGGGCTCTCCTGGAGGTACTCCAACACCGTCAGGATCACATTGGGCCCCCCCTCAAAAATCAGCGCCACCACAGGGACACCCTGGCCAATACCTTGAACCACACAAAAAACCTAATTAGCCCACCCTCCCAATCTAAAGACCCATTCTTTTAATATTGCCCCACCCAACCTACAGTAGGTGGAGGGTTTAACTGATAACACTCAGCCAGCTGTTATCTCACTCCGTCAGCCTTTCAGACTGACATCTGACATCACAGCTGACATTTCGAGCTGTGTAGCGATAATCCAGTGACAATAACAATTAGAGTCATTTTTACCAGCCAAATTGCTGTCACTTTTTTCTTAATAATATGTAGATTAATTGCCATTAGGAAGCATCAGTATTTAACCAATTTTAGGCTATTGGACAAGACTGGGACAAATTATACCCATTTCCGGCTCCATGTTTATTCACCTTGTTCTAGGCAATGGAATAATGAAAGACATCTGTATCAATGGTAGTCACTGAGCATCTTACGTGCATGAATTCTCTGCAGGTTGATGTGCTTCTCAAGCTGCCGCCGCAGTTTGACCTCGGCGCCATACTTTCCTACTGTCCCATCATCCACCATAAGGAAGTGGGAGTGGAGGTTGTTGAGAACATTCAGCTTACTGAGCGGGTTCAGCAAGGTCTGATAAGGAGCTATTACCTGTGTGCATGTGAGTTGGTGTTTGGTAATAGTAGTGGATGGTAATAATGAGGAAAACAAAAACAAAAAAAGGTTTTTTTAGTCAGATTAGTAAAAATATACTTGCTACTGCAATATAACTTGCATTAGGGATGGCATATAAAAATATAATGCATAAACACTAAACGGAGAAGGTAGTTTAGGTATCAGTAGAAAGTTGTCTCTTACATCTCTTCCAATGAGATCATTTCTGTTCTCGATGACCCCCCAGGGAGCGATCCCAATAGTGCAAATCTTCTTGGATGATCTGGAAGAGTGCTCCTTCAGTGCATCACCCACATGTTTCGCCACACCTTGTGACAAAGACATTTTAGCACTCCTTTAGGTAAAGGCTATCATACAAAAAATTAGATATTGGTGCAAAATGACATACTCAATGTGTACTAATGACTGATATAAGCAAAGACCATTGTTTATAGTAGATGAATGTCACATTCATTCTGTTACTTCACCTTCTTCAAATACACTTCCATCAATGGCCAACACAGCTGCCACTATTATCAAAATGGCAAATATTGGTCTGTTCTGGCAGAAATTGAAATTAACTACATTAGTTTACATTAGTTACATTACATGCCGTTACATTAGTAACAGCAGCCTGGATAATCAGCTAATGAATACCATGGGTGATACAGTACATTCTATGTGCCAAGAGTCCAGGCATTAGGAATAATCCCGCTCACAGTAATTGAGCGTTTGAGTAATGATTTAAACACTATGATCAGACCACAATGTCTGGACACTGCATTGTGGCTGCAGACACACCTCGACTGTGACAGTGCCAAATGACACGCCAAGAGCCTAACATTAGATCTTCTGCTGTATCAGCACTCCAATAACAGAAGCTTTGCATGTGGTAACTATGCTAATGTCATGCAATGTCCTGGTTTTGTGCTGGACTCAGTGTGTTGTGTGTGAGTGTTTCCTTATAAAGAATCAAGAATGTACATTTCCAATTTCCCGCAGAGATTAAAAAGCACCTTTAGGTACCATGGTTGGCATGTTGTTTGTATGGGGAAGTTCAAATATTTGTGGGGACAATTTTACAGTGGACAGAGTTGAGTAAGTATACCTGTGTTGACCCCTCCAGTGAGGATCCAAGCCCCTGTGGTGACCGCTGCTTTGATGAGGCCTTTGCCCACCACCTGCTTGATGCGTGGGTGCATCTCAAAATTCTGAATGCCCCCGTGGACAGAGATGAGAATTTTGGGCAGCTCCATCTGCCACTCCTTCAGCATCAGCCGCAAGATGCTCTCTGGCGGCGAGTTATGGGACAAACGCACATACTGCGCCCATGTGCAGCGAAAACAACAATTAGAAAAAGAGAAAAAATGTAATAAAAAAAACACCAGGGAGCATGTCCCCAAACACCATTGTCGTTACAGGGCTCAACAATAACATCTGCACACTCTGGGCAACGAAATTTGGGCAATTGTCAACCATCTTGTTATGCTGATGCATTGATTTACTCAAGTTAAAAATATGACTTATAATTATGTAGGATCATCATGAATTACAAAATGATTAAAATTGCAGGATATAAAATAAATCTATGTTTTTATTTGAAGGGTTTTGTTTCGCTGTTAAAGTGTAGTTGTAGGAAACATGCGCACTCCTACCTTGGCTCTGTAGGAGTGGGACCCTCCCTGGAAGTTGACGACACCATAGGCGTCAGTGGGGCTCTCCTCCGTGTGTTTGTCCACAGACCATTCCTCCAGCTCTGGCAGCGACAGGCTGGGGTTCTCACCCAGCTTCACATCCGAGTACTTCATTGCCAGGCTGGCCGTGAAGCCAACATGCTGCCGCACCAGCCGCCCGCAGCAGCACCTGGAGGAACCAGAGTCAGTTTGGCAGGCTCCATATAAGAACCAGATATTTTTTTTTCTTTCCATTGATGGCACTGCTGCACAAACATCATGTTAGTGCCTTGATTTTGTGCTGGATTCAGTTCTGTGTACTGTATACATGTGTGTTTTCTTCTTTCTTCTTCAATTTCCCCCAGAGATTAAAAAGCACATTTAGATACATTTGGTTGCCATGTCTTTCTGTATGGGGTAGTTCAATTATTGGTTTGTGGGGAAAGTTTTACACGGAACCTGGCTGAGAAGCACAAGTTGCAAGTGCCCCAAGTGATACTGAAAACTAAACAGAAAGCTTGGAAGTTAATTGGAGAGGTGTTGGGGGAATTACACTGTAAAAGCATTTTCCTACTGGGCTCGTGTAATAGGTTGGCATAGATTCTCTCCGGCTAATCTTTGTGTAATGTTTCCCGCTTAACTTGACAAGCAATAGAGGGCGAAATAGGATAACTACTAAACACTCACCGCACCAACTGTTGGCAGATCTGGCATCCTGGAAGGCATCTGTAGAAATGCAAAACAAGTGCTTAACTAGAGAATTTAAAAAAAATTTGTATTTGACTGAATTTGTTAGAGGCGAGCCTTCTTAAAAGGCTAAAGAGGAACACTGATTTGTTTGCGAACATTCCTGAAGGTCATCTGTCAACTGGGTAGGCTGCCGTGTCAGGTTGGCCTTTAACCAAGATAGAGTTATGAAAGCTGCCAAGTCGCCCCTCACTTTATGTAGTCCCACAGCCCAGTGTGCTGCCTGGGACTGCAAGCACAAACACCTATGTATCTTATCAATAGTTGATTGAGTAAAAGCCAGAGGCAAATAATTTATTTGAAAGAAAAACAAAGGAGAAGAGTAACTCAGTAACAATGTCCATTTTTTGTGAGGAAAAGAGCTACGGGTCTTAAAAGTTTAACCAAACCACAAATGCATGTTTGACGCGATCCAGAGTGTGTCACCAAAGATATTGAAGGTTTAGCGACATGTACTGCTACTTATGAAATTTGACCAAGGCCTATGCCAGTTATAATGTGCGTGATGTGTGAGCATTTCTGTGGTGGCCGAGTTAGATTGTGAATGAACAGCCCGAAAGTGAAGCTAAAGACACCCTTCATACAATTCTAGCGCTGTTATGCCAAATTCCACCAAGTTCATAAAAGATATTCTGCTTCATTCAAGACAAAAATACTCATGTAGATTCACACAAAGAGACAGTAATCCAAATGCTGTTATTTATTTCGTGCCATCAGCATCTAATAAAAAGAAGTATCTCACTCATAAAAATAGGTGGGAGACAAAATTAAAATTTTGAAAATATGTGAATAAATAAATAAATTGATAAATAAATGATTATTGATTCTTCTTGATTCTTGAATGACAAGTCCTGCGTTTAACCCATGAATATGAAACCTCATCCCCGGAACTGGGACATGACGTGATACAACTGTTGATCACTGGGCTTCACTTGAGACAATAATTACAGTGATAGTGATAAATAGTAAGATCATGTGGGAACCGCCCCATTAATCCACTCGAGGGTAGTGGTTAGGGTTAAGGCTGACCTTGACACATGCACCAGGCAATTACACCGTTACCATCACCGCAAGGCAGACCATGTCTAGGCCAAAGCTGGCAAACAAACACTTACCTGTGGGGGTCTTTTGACACTGGAAGTATGTACACACATTCCCTCTTGGTGAAAGTGCTTTCTATCCAGGGTTTGTGGGACTGCAAGAGAAAGAGAGAAAAAGAGTAGCTAGATGTAAAATGTCAGTGACAGCATTGTTTTTTCTTTAAGGCTGCATTAGATAATGTAATGCAATTTTCTGAACTTCATAGGCTGTTCTAGTTGTCACCACCATAGATAGATAGATAGATAGATAGAGATAGATAGATAGATAGATAGATAGAGGAAAAAAAAGTATTTACATTTTTATCTATCTAATATAGTGACATTTAACTTTTGCTAAATAACCCAGAAACAGGACATAACCAACAAAATAACTAGATTGGGTATGAAATGCAATTGGTTTTATGTAGTCATTCTTGATGATATTAAACAAACCAAAGAAAAATAATTATATGTTATAACATTGCAATGTCAAAACAACAATTTATTGCACGAGAATTGAATTCTTTCCCCATGGCAGTTTTGTTGGACCAATCAAGAGAAAAAGATTAACAAAATTATTCTTAGTCAATAATCTTTCTTGGTATAAAGAGAAGAATGTGAAAACTCCATACAGAGAAATTTACCAAATGCATTGCTACAAGCAAAAGCCTTACAAATATTCACGAGTATTACAGTATGCATGAAAAATGGCAGAGGCTTATATCTCCCAGACATCGTATGTTGGGTCTAGCTGAAAATTTTGTTTATAATGGCATTTAATGGCAAAAGATGGAATAAATTAATCCCTACAGAGCAAAAATGCTCTCCATCGCACAGAATGCCATCCAAATGTTAACCAAAGTTACAAAACGCAAGTGGAAAAGGGGTTACAGAAGCATCAGAAACACATACGTGATTCCACCACATGACCACGATCCCTGCAAAAAATGAGCTATTGAATCTGTACCTGGATGTGCTCCTCTTCATCTCTGTGTTTAAGGGCTTTGTACAGGAACATACCAATGCTCCTTCATGGATCTCCCGGACAAAACCACAGTCACCACAGTACTCTGGCACGTTGGATTGTCAACTACGCATAAATAGCGTTTTCCCTCTCTCTCCGTTTCTGTAGATCCTCCAACGACTTCCAAAGAGGACTGTGTGGATGTGCTGTTTCACATTCAGAACCAACCTTGGTTAAAAGTTGAGTGATCAGTGCGAGTTCGCAGGCTGCTAACTCCACTCACTGTTAATCGGTGCGAAGCCACTGAGGGGCCTGATGAATGTGTCTGGGACAGCCTAGATATTATACTAAGGGTCATGTACAAAAAAAGAAAAAGAGGCGGGTTTGTTGGAGAGGATTAGTGGATGGGGAGAGGCCTCAATGATATATACCTCGCAGTCTACTAAAGACACACCACCAAGTGTGGTACATACCCTTTACCTGCACCCCTTCATGCCACCCTAGCAAAATTGAACCACAAGGCCCTCATTTAGGAGGATAGGAAATATGTTGGGGTTAAAAAATCCAATCTGCAAGGACAATATATAACCAATATTTCCTTAAGTTCATGCTAGCATGTCAGATAAATGTGTTTTAATAATATAGGCTATCAGCATGGTGAGGCTGTACAAGGTGTTTTAATGCAACTTGGTTTTTCCATATGTTTGAGCAAGTGAACTTCCAATAACTGGTCAACATAATGAAGCCATTATTCAGATTTAGTTCATTTTAATTTAGTTGCTCAAATCGACCTATTACAGCAGGTCTGTGCTCTGCTAACCTGTAACCATGGTACCTGAGAATGTCAAGCAACAAAAGACTTCAGGGTTTTGGAACCCCTGCCAAAAAACACACTCTCTCCTTTCCTTCCCCCCCACCCACCTCTTCCTCTCCGCTTTCTCCCTCGCAGCTACAACGCAGTGTGAGTTTTATAATCATTCTGTTCCTGTAGGAAACAAAACCCTACCACCTTTCCATCACCAAGATTTACTGATTCGAACAATGAAAGAACATTTTTGGCATGCAAAATAAGTCTGTGTGCATGTTTACTCATGTAAAACAGCAGACACAAAATTTTCAGTGTTCCCTCTCTGGTTATTTTTCTGCACACGGATATAGAGAAATCTCAGAGAAACCTGCTGTCTCCGTTTTCACTCAACAACCCCCCGCCCACTTCCTCCAATAGTAAATAATAAAGTCTGCTGGTTAACCTGTCATTCCTTAGGCCCATTCTGACGCAATACGGGATGAGATAACATCTGGCTGGGCTATTCTCTTATGCACTGTAAGGAGTTGAGGCCATGGGGACAGATCATTAGGCTGGGAGTCAGCCAAACAGAACAGTGCTTCTCAAACGTTCTCAATTTGAGAACCACAGGTTGGTCACGAATGTCTGTTGTGGTATAAATGTGACGCTCGGCATCAAAGCAGCAGAAAGCAACGACAGTAATTTGTCAGTTGTTGCACTGAAAGGACAAATAAAATAAATGAGCAGACAATCTTGCAATAGACTGCATGTTTGAGGATGCCAAAAAACTGGACTGGTTGAACTGGGAGAAATGCATAAAAGACATCAAATTAATAAATAAACCTTGAAATAATTTAATACAAGGGCTGCGAAAATATCCTCTTTTCACTGGTGGTACCAATTCTGTGTACAAACTTATGGTGTCCATGCCATTCACCAACTGCTCACCTTTTAGTGAACAGTGTAGTTATACCCTGATCAAATATAGGAAACACAACCAAACCTGCATTCCAAAAGGAAAGATCTTATGAAGCTGTACAATACCTATATCAATCTATATCTATATCATCTATATCACTTGTAGTGCTGCACATGCTGCAAATATGCAACAAGTTGCTCAGTCAACTCCTAATTTCTCTATAAAGAAGTTAACATCGAAGCAAATGTCTGCCCCATTCCAGATTTTCTTGGATAGCGAACTTTATATTTGTGTACTTTTGGCAGACTTGTGTCTGTGGTTATGTAATTGCTTCAGAAGAGCCTCAAACTTCTATTTTAGTCAGATTCATCTCTCCCATTATATAACAAGAGTGTATCTAGTTCTATAAAAAGAGTTCAGTAACTGCTGGTGGTCTATTTAGTCTATCTAAACAATAATGGTGGATACGGTGCCATTCATGCAGACAGAAAAATCAGCATTTTCTTGCTCAGAGTGCCTGTTCTCTACATGTACCAGCATGCATTGTGTGAAAGCTTAGTATAGGGTCCTCTATGGTAAACCCTCGAGGCCACATGGCAGTGTGTAACTACAGTTACCAATCAGTCGCCAAGTCGACTGAGTCATGCTTATAGTAAAAACAACCAAATTATGGAGTGTAAGAGGGTGTTTTTTCAATGCATTTCAAAACAAAGGGGATCGAAGCAATTTAATCGCAATTGGTTGAGCTCCTTGTCATTTGAAAAGAGATTTTATCTTATTTATAAAACGGGCTTCCGCTTCTGTGGTGATGGGTGATGTTGGGATACATTTCAGTAGAGTACATTGCACAGCAAACATTACACAA
>OMKR01053290.1:0-12473 GCA_900302355.1 Cyttopsis rosea
AAGGTCAATCAAAGAAATCCACAGAGTGTGTTTGCTGTAAATTGTCAATGTAGCACCCCAAGGTTTACATCTCTTTATTGACACTAAAATCCTGTCTGTTGTCTTTGTAGAATAGAGAGAATTGTTAATGCTCATAAATAACAATTGAACTGTATAACATCAAAGGAACTACAATAATGAATAATGTAATAGCATGGGTTTTAACGAACAGCATCCCATTATTATGCTATGACTCCATTTCTCTCGTTGCTTAATTATCTAGTGGCAAAACTAGGCTCTTCCCCTTCACTCTGCCTGGAAGCCAAATTAACTCATCACCATGGGCCACAGCAGGTCCAAACACACCACATCGCTGTCTACTTACTGTTGACTTCTTCTAGTCCCCTTTCTTAGTTTCTTCATTAACAATGAAAGTGTAAATCAGGACATCTAGTGCAGCAATATCTGCATCCCATTAACCTCAAGATAAATCACAAACAGGGCACAGGTTTCTTGAAAGGCTTACAGAAGAAGCAAACCAGCCTCCTTCTTGGAGCAGCCAGATTGGTTTCCCAATACTCTGCACTCATGACAAGCTTGTGTACTTTTATGTCATAAAACAAACAACTCTCAAATCAATCTGTGAATCTCCCAGTTTCTTTGTTTGAGCTCTTTGAGTAGGCAGAAGTTAAGTATAAGGAACTTTCTAAACATTTTTACTTGATGAACCAGGGTTAACAGTAAGTCGATGGAACATCAACTCCTCCCACAAGCTGTGTTAAGCTTTTACATCATCATTTAGCCATTTTGTCCAAAGCGACTTACAAGTATTCATACACCGATGGACGCAGCCATCAGGAGCAATTAGGGGTTAAGTGTCTTGCTCAAGGACACTTCAGCATGCTACCAGGGGGAGCCAGGGATCGAACCGGCAACCTTCAGATTACTAGGTCTATACTATAGTAACAGAGACAACAGTGCATCTATTATCCAAACAGTTATTATTACATTCTTTAATGGTGCTAAAGTATTAATGGTGACATTTAACTATTAATCATTTTGCTGTGGACCCCCTGGAACCTCTTGAAGAACCTCTGGGGGTCCTTGAAGAGGCTCCATGTTGAAAACCACAGCACTACAATAACAGATGCAATCTAAAGAACAGACTGTATTCTGTCCTCTCCGTGAACCCAAACCACTTGAATAAACCCTTTTCAAACGATCCATGAGATACAAGAGGTGAATTGCCCATAAAGTCCATTCAGGTTCATCTGTATGCTGAGGTCATATCCTGTAGAAATCTCAGAGGATAAAATAAGACTGATTTGACGGAGATGCGCTCATAAAGGCTTTAATTTGGAGTGGTTTATAAGATCTATCACAGTGTGTTTGCAGATGAAGTGTCTGCTTTGGCTTTGGAATGACATGAGTTGCTGCTGCACAGCACGCTGCCATTCTATTAGGATTGTTGCTGGTGAATGATTCTGCCCTAATACCATTTTCAAACCACTTCAGTACTAATATTACACACAAATCATCTAAAACAATTCTTTAAGAAACCCAATAGTTGTACTAATGCAAATTACCTAGTACAATGGAAATGATTAATTACTAACATGGAAAAGGTACAATGCACAAAATTCAGTCTCCACCAAACACAAAGGAGCATGATCATGTCTTTCAAACCAGAAATAACAAAATGAAATAAAACCCCTGCATCATTCCCCTCTCACTCAGACTACTTTAAGTTGCCCATCAAATATCCTTGGCCCAGTACAGAGCGGCCATGGGAGGAGCTAAAAAAATCATCAGAGGGGCACGCTCAGAATTTGTGAAGGAGATATGACATGGGCTGGCTTTGCCAACATTTATTTTTATGATGATGCAATGATGCATATTCAACTTGTTGTTAACCCGTGTGAACCACTTTAGATCAAACAAACAGACACAAAGTGACGGAGACCAGTATTGCATAGCTGCCTGTCGTGGCAGCTGCAATTACTCTGATGTGACTCTTCTTACTACTCTATTTTCTCGGTTTCTCATTTTCTCTTTGTCTCATTCTTTTAAAGTCCATTTGAACCTTTTCTACAAAGTGCTCAATGTTCAAGTCTCATTTCAGAACTGCACACATGTGAGCAGGTTGTTTTAAAGCTCAGCGTTCGGTCAGTGGAACCCGGATCTCTTCCCGCTTTTGAATTTTACTAGTAACTGTGTTTACTGTACAACCAACTGAGAAATAATGCTCTGTGGACAGCAGAGAAACCCTCAGTCAGGCACACTTCCACACAAATAAACACTCACAGAGTAATTTGTGATGATGAAAGCGTAATAAACTCACCTGGGAGCAACCTCAAACCTCTTTTCTAACAGATTCAGCAAAAGTTGGGAAATTAACTGCAATATTGGCAGGATAATTATGTCCGCTTTACAATACAGTATCAAACACACAATGTTAGGCGGATAAAGCAGCGTAAAGAGGCACACCTCTATGCACACACACAGACACACACAAAAAGTATAAAGATTAACTAAAATAAAGTCACAATACCTCTGGCATGCTTATCCCTTCTTTCTGCATGAAGTAGTTCTTCTTAAACTCATAATATGCGTTGTACTGGTTCCAGGTCTGCAGAAAATCAAACCTGCAAGAAAGGAGCGGCGGGTACAATAAAAGATACGTTGACAGATAACTATAGACTCTAGTATTGAAGGAAAACAGTTAATGAAGAAGAGAACCTCGAGAAGGAAACCCAGCGCTGGGTTTATTTCTTGTGCGACAACTCACCGAGGGTCGTTCTTGGAACGCACGCTGGTCTCGAACTTGACACCGTTCCTGGCTACATACCCTGCCAGCTTGTCTATGACTGGCTGGATGTCTGGTGGAGGGGGAATAATGACCGCTGCTGTTGGAACGGAAACTGATGCCTGGGGCCTTGAACTGTTTTTTGGGGAGAATAAAAGGAGAGAATATAAATATTTACAAATTGTATGCAAAGGGTGTGTTCTAATCATGCCACCTGAATCCCATTACTTTGGGGTTAGGGTTTGACTTGACTTTGGCTGCATGCAGAGGTTTTTATGAATTTTTTTTTAATGTGCTTACTGCCCCTATATAGCTGCAGTAAAACACAGACTAGGGAATGGTAAGTGTAAATCAAGGAGTGTCTGGCCTTCCATTACAATGCACAGATGCTTTCTCTTAATCAAAGCGTTTCTTTATGGTTCCCTAGCTCAGATGGATCAAGTGGTGTTTTCAGATTTGAGATGCAAACCAAGAAATTTGCATACTAATGAGCCCTCTGAATAATTTAAGTGGCATTTCAAGTAAGGCAATGACTCCTGCTGCATTCATTTCCTCTTGGAAAGGGTCATAATCACTAGGATGTGCCACCTTCTGAATACAATTTGCTAAAGCAGATTGCACATTTGACAATACTGGACTGGACAATCTGACCCTCCACCATTCTGGCTGACAGATGTGTCCACTGGAGAGGATGTTGAGGAATGTAATGACATTTTTACCACCTGCCCTTTGGGGCAGATCAGTATTGCAATAAGCAAATGCATGAAACTGTGAGGCTTGGCCATATGCAGCCGTACAAAAATTATATGTCAAGGGCGGATTCAATCGTATTTCTTTGTTTGTAAATGTCATGTCACAAATGTAATTTCTGTG
Organism: Cyttopsis rosea; assembly: GCA_900302355.1. Taxonomy (NCBI): domain Eukaryota; kingdom Metazoa; phylum Chordata; class Actinopteri; order Zeiformes; family Parazenidae; genus Cyttopsis; species Cyttopsis rosea. The sequence goes on from OMKR01053290.1 coordinate 3,659, forward strand.
CGCACTTGAATATCCTTTTGTATGCTTTCTTGGAAGGGGAGATATTCAATAACTACGCACATCAAACTTCAAGAATATCAATTCTAAAGTCTGATATTAAGTCATTAATATCCTGCATTTGATATTTTGTTGAGGAATGTTCCTCAGAAAGGCTAAAGATACTTCAAAAATGGTTATTTAAATCTACATTTACTTTTTAGAAAGGCCCTCGAGTAACTTTACAGAACTTTGAAGAAAAAGTATACATTTCGCACCAACTAATATCTCTGATCTCCTAGGACCGTTTAAACTCAAAGAGAAACTTGGCAAGATCATTGGAAAGCCCACCTCAAAAGAAATTCAGGTGAGTAGAATTTGCGCACCTTTTTATATTCACATGAATTAAGGACAGGTAAGCTCAACGTGTCCTAATAAAACCACTTAAATTTGATATTAGGCAACCTATGTTGTTTTATAGAAATCAAGGAATTTTGTAAACCACTGCTATACAACAGACGATCAGACCAATTGTCAAAATTTACAAGGTGCTTTGAGATCAAAAAAATAAAAAAGGCGGCAGTTTGATAGCTATTCTGCCTTTGGGTGCAGTAAAACTTGCTAGCTTGTCCCCTAAACAAGTTTCCTCAATAAACATCCAGGAATCCGGCGAAGTTTATAGGATATTTACAGTCAAAATCACTGTGAATCTGAAAAACAAAACATAAAGAATTTATTTAAAAGTTACAATTTAAAAGAGCGTCCCTGGTGCCCCACCTGCTTTCTGGGACAATGGCAGGGGGTGCCGGAAGGGTGACCTGCGAGGGGGCTGTGGTTGGTGGTGCCATGACGACAGGCTCAGGTGGGGGTGGAGCTGTGGTTCCAGGAGGAGGCAAAGCCCCAACAGAAGGAGGCGGAGGAGCCATGACACCAGCAGCTGTGTTACTATAGTAGGAGTTTGCATCAATCCCTGGTGGAGGAGGAGCCAAGCAGTACGTTCCGTCAGGAAGCATGTAGTAACCATAGTACATCGCTGATGCATTTGCTGTGGAGAAACAAGGGAATACATTAGTTAATAGTAAAAAAAACTGAGACAACAAATACTGTAAGTGCGTTAAATTTGTGCCCTGCTTTCTAGAATATAATGACAAAAGTCCGCTGTTTTGTTTAGTATTTTATTTGAAAGATGTGTTGCTCACTATTCAGTTGAGACAGAATTGCACACAATGCAACTCTTATATTTGAGGAAGGCATGCATTTATGTTAACGTGGGTGTGCTACATTACGGAACATGGACAGCTAAATGAATGAGTGTAAGCATAGTGCTAGTCAGAAGCAAGGACAGTGTGCAAACCTGGGGATGACTGATTTCATGTTCAGGGATCAATCACACTGTGAGGAGTAAATAAGGATATTCATGATTGTTTCTTGCAAAGTTCAACTGAACCATATTGATAGATTTAGGAAAGGTTTCCATATTCAGTCATTGTACAACAGTAATTGTACAAGTTGCTATTTATACGTATAAGTATTATTGACTATGGTAACACCTGACCGTTTCTAGATCTCTAGTGTCTTTACGTGAAAGGATACATTACCTAACAACAAAATTGCATTTTTTTTTTAATGTAATTGGTTATGTCCTTGATTTATCAGTCAGGGTAATCTTGAGAAAAAAAATTAAACATTACAACCATCAATACAAAAAATAAATAAACACTGCACCCTTATTAAAGACTAAGAAAGGAAATTGGATAAGCTTGACAAAGGTAGGAAAAAATAACTTGTAGTGAATTGCTGTGAATGAGTGCTGTGTAGGCTACATCAATCTGGACATTTCAGGTGCCAGAAATAAGATTGTGGGCAGTGATGACAGAATCTGTACATGGGGAAAGTGAGAAAAGGGTGCTGAACTGAGCTGAGACAGCTGCATGACAATTTTGTCGCAACATCCTCAGTGCAGGGTAAAGGGATGTGGCCGGATTTAATGAATAGGTTGCACCAGGCAGACATTTGGGCCCCATCCAAATAAATTTTAATGCGTATTTGGGAATTGATCCTTTATAGACCTCGTCTTGCACATGATTAAAAAAATAAAATAAACCTCTCGGATTTATTCAAAAAAGTTTTGGATTCTATTTTTTTTTTAATCCAAATTATTTTTTAAATATTTAAACTTTAAATAAGCATTTTCAGCTTGCCCTGGATATGGAACAGTTACAGGTAGTGGGTTAGAGGTGATTTCTTCTCTTTACTAAAATAGGATTGGATTACTGAATATTCCGTACTACCCCACTGGTTTTATTGCAGCTTTACGCCATGAAAAGATATGAGTGTTAGGCATTAGATCTAGCCATTGCTTCAATAATCCAATTGAAAGCAGGCGTGGAGGAAGATGCAATCCACATGAGTTGGTGTGGATTGTGGGCATGTTTCTTTCTATACATGGCTGTGACATCACACCCTTTGGTGAAAAGACAGAGCTGAAAGATAGATGGCAGGAAAACTAAAAATGATTAACAGAGACAGGCAGCAACAGATAGAGGAAAGACATTGTGATATTAACATATTAGTCACTGCTTCGTTCAAGTGCAATCTCCTTTGGCCGAGGAAATTAATAGTTATAATTCACACGCTTGATATTTGTTGCTGCTTTCTATTGTCTGGGTCCAATGCGGGGATTGGGGCACAGTAAGAGATGCTAATCTCCTCTGAGTTGGAGACCCAGAAAAAGAAAAGAATGAACGGGGAAAAATTAGAAAAGGAGTCCAGACAAGACAAATGGGGGTGGAGGACTGAGGGGGGAAAGGCTGTAAACATAGGAGTGGGCAGCAGTTGTGCCCTCTGCGTTTTAGCCTAATGTAGCGTGGAAGTTTACTGGAGTGTTCCTGGTGTAGGATTAAGCAGAGGAACAGTTAGTGTGAAAGCTGAATCCAGCTTATCCTCAACCTCTGACCTCTAATCATCTAAAAGCACACAGTTCCAGCACACAGCACAGACAGAGACCAACACACCAATGACTTTGGCATAGGGATTCAATCCAATCAGAAATATTTATTAAAAAAACTGTTAGTGACGCTTATAATATGTGAGTTTGATATGATTTATCTTCATAACCAAGTTCTCACTTTTTTTCTGCCACTTATAAAAATATTACACATTTTTGTTATTTTTTTTAACATGCAATGTAGTGTTTAATAGAAGAAACAAAACAAATTCACACTCAACTCATTGAACAAAAACTTTTCTGTATGGCTTTGTACATGCTGAATACTTTAATGGCAGCAGCTGAGCATAGTAACCCAACAGTAACTTTAAGTCCTAACCCATTATAATGATTATAAAACGTATAAAATAATCATATCCTACTCTCCATGTGTATATCTATTGTTATTTATATACTTTTTTTATTCATGCATTTCTTTATTTATTAACTAGGAAAGGAAGTAATCATATGTTGGAAGAAAACAGCTTCCACTTCTGGGGTGGCAAATTAAAAGATGTTTTTGAATGAATAACAATGTATAAGGCCTGCATTAAGTAGCTACATCAAGCAGGACGTTCCCTTCGCAACAAATCACAGGTCAGAGGACAATTGTCCACCACTGTCCCAGGGATAAATAAGCTGCTGTAATGGACAAGTAAACATTCACAGGTCAAGAGGGGGCAACGGCCATGGGTTTATTTAAGCAATTGTTTCTGTCAAGGTAGAACATATAAATGGACAAATTGCCTGGGCAGAGTAGTGTTGAATAACAAAGAGCAGGGGTGGATGCGAGTTATCGCTAATAGATGTTTTCGATATGAGCCAGGGGCTTTGAAGTGAACAATAACAGCTGCATGGAATCACATTAATTTCAACGTGGCTTTACTGAATATTCAGCCTCAGTTTGAACCCACATACTGTGATCCAAAGATACTAGATCCTATAAATTCAATGACTTTGTCAAAGAATATGAAACCGCATGAAGTGTTGAAAGACATACGTGGCCATGACAGAAAGGAACAGTACTGACCTCACAGCATCTTGCGACCACACAGAAATATGCATAGACGGATGAGGGAACCACACTGCTTCCACAGTGGAAGACAAATTACTCAACAAGATGAGGAAAAGTAAAAGCACCACATTGATATTTCTACTTAAGTAAAGGTATTTCAATATTTAGAATATTAAGAGTAAAAGTACTTGTCATATCCAGTGCCCTGATATAACAGAAAACCAATAATACGGTATAAGAGGCTACTGTCCCTATACCTAGTCATTTACAAGGATATGGACCTAATTGACATTAAATTGACGTCCCAATTTGAAATCCCAAATCTGCAGTTTGATAGAGCAAGTCCCTGATTGTTTTGCTTTTGTCATATAAACTTAAATCCAGATAAATAAATAAAAAAATGAAAGTAATGCGACTGTGTTAGACATGTAGTAAAAAGTAAAGATATTTGCTCTGAAATTTAGCGGAGTAAAAGTCAAAAGTCTGACTGACAATACTTAAGTATCAATGGAAAATGTACTGAAGTACAGTAACAAAGTCTACTTTCCACCATTGGCTCCATGTATACAAGGCGATTCTGGGGGAGAATGTATAGTATTGGAACTGCAATCAAGCAGGGAAACTGATCTAACTGACCCTGGTCAGTAAATTAATATGATTACGGGCTCTAAAGTTGGCTACATCTTGCATGGAAATAGCCAATAATGATCATTATAAACTTCTTTTATGTGTGTGCATGTTTCACTTTTCTGTGTATTGGCTTCACATGTATGGCTAAGGGCTATAAGTACCCCCATATAAAGATACCAATCAAGAAGAAGATTTATTCGCTACGGTTGATGGAACATGGGTGACTGCTCATTAAAGACATCACGTGCTGATTTAACAGGAACGGGGTTATGTCCAGTGTTGAAGGAAACGCGTTACAGTAATAAATTACTTTTTAGCAGTAACGCAGTAATATAACAAGTTACAAATGCAATGTGTTTAATGTCATTTACTAGGCCGATTGATCGGATGAAACGACTATCCCTTACGGATATTGTGTTTTGTCAGATTACAATTGTCGTCCGATCATTTTGAGTTCCGTGATCGGAGATTTTGTCATCATTTGGTCTCATTGGTTATCTCTGCTGTACCTCAATGACAAATACATTGCGCGATTTGATCACGCTCACGTGATAGGACAGCTGCACATACGGTCCCCTCCCCTAAGCTATGTCGTCAGAACTGTTGGCAGAACTGTTTTACGTAAAATATCGGTGTAAAGCAGTTCTGCATGTGGGAGCGAGTGAAAACAAACATGGAGGGACGTGGCACTTCGGGAAATTACTAATTATGTATCATGGATTATTATAACATTTGCAACATTTTGGTGAGTAACTTAAGTAATGTAATAAGTAACTTATTACCTTACACAGAAAGTAATATTGTAAATTAACTTATTACTTTCAAATGAAAATAACAAGTAATATGTATGTAATAAATTACATAATAAAAGTACCTTGCCCAACACTGGTTATGTCAAGACAACTTCATAGCGAAATGTTGCAAAAACAAAATAGGTGAAAAACATTTTAAATAGGTGAAACCAAAATTATTCTAGTCCGACTTTATTTTTTTCCATTATCGTATTTTATTCTACTTTGATATTCATGGTGTTTCATTCAAGGTTACTATAGTATGGCTTGCAAGTTTACGCCTAGGATGGCTCGACAAATCAATAGGATAGAAGACAATGACACTAATGACAAGTCCCTATAGTAATGAAGTTAATAAGCCGGTTAATAAGTCAGTCCCTGATCAGTCCTGTTCAACACAGGCGATTTGTAGTGAGATTTAGGGTGCTTTCACACCTACTCAGTTTGGGTCTCGACCCATGGTGCATTTACTCCGTTTGTCCGGTTCATTTGGAGAGGTGAACCATGGTCTGGTTCGTTACATGTGAGAACGCAATCGGACTTGATATAGGACCGAATATAGGATCTAATATAGGAAGCAAAATACAGTGCATTGTGGGTTGAAAACGGATGTTGACACTTGTGTTTCCACTGTTCTTATTTGGTTGGAGCCAAATCATAACAATGAAAGCTGGGATCGCAGTCGCGACACGCTGCTGTTGCTCCATTGTTGTCCATGACAATGTGATTTTGTGACAAAGTGAATTTCCCTCATTCATGTTCTTTTCTTTTTCTGGATTCCACTTTGAAATGATCCCTCCTCAAAACCCCAGTGGCATTACAAGGCTTCATGTTAAAACGGAGGGATATGCCACTACATAAGTTGAAAACTGACGCAGATTTCACAGGCTACTGGATGAACCTCCATGACCCGGTGTGTTCCACCCTGACGCTGTCCGCACGCAGTGTCTGTTCTGGGGCAGAACCCGGGGCTGGAGCTCTCTCCCCCGGGCTCGCTCCGCGGCTCCATTTTAAACACACACACACATAGCTTAGCATTAGTATTAGCACACCGCTTAGCATTAGCATACCGCTGTGCTCCAGCAGCCGGGGACAGCGCTCTAGAGCTGTGTTTGCAGCCAGACGCAGCTGTAGATGCTAACTGTTAGCCTAGCCGGGTGACGAAAGTACTGGAGGAAATTCCTTCAGAGATTTTTGTGATTGGCCAGCTTCATTATAATTCCTTCAGAGATTTTTGTGATTGGCCAGCTTCATTATAATTCCTTCAGAGATTTTTGTGATTGGCCAGCTTCATTATGTCTGCCTGATGACAGAGCAGCATAGACATACAAGTGGTCCATGTGCTTTAGAAGCCCCGTTGCAATAAGTCAGACCACTTGAACAATATCAAACAATGGAGAACAATTAAGAATAAGCCTGAAGTCTATATACAGTGGTCAACACCTATATAATTAGATAATTATGATAATAATTCTAAAATACTTTAGATACTTTTAATACCTTTAAACTAGAAGACATGGCTCACCATTATTTTTGTAAAACAGTGCTTGGTAGTTGACAAACAAGAACTACAGAGCATATCCAAGGGAGAAATTAAAAAAACAAAAGGAAGACCAAAACAAATCAGACCCGAACAAAAGTGAGATGAATTGAGTTCCGTTCAAAGCTAATATGAATGTCCTCAAGGTATTGCATTTCAAGCTGTTCTATCCTTGCTCTGAGAGAAAAATCTAAATAAAAGAAAGACAAACAAAGTTTACTCACGATCGGATGTATACTGCGCTGATGTGCTGGATGGAGTCGCCTCCATCACTTCATCTGGTTTGGCAACCATGGCAGCAGTCCCATTCCTTTCTTGTTTGGCTTTTCGTATAAGTGCAGCCAGTGGGTGGTCAGGGTCCATTACCTGCAGAGGCTACAAAAATATCAGATTTTTTAGCATATAAAGTATTAGTATTTTCACGCCTTCTGTCAGATTGGAATCAGAATAGTATGTTTTAAGTACTCAGTTATAATTAAAAGTGCAAAGCAAGATATTTAACATAATGCAGACAGCTTAAGAAAGCTAATTTTGCATTGGACTGGCCCTAGCGAGCTTTATAAAAATTGTTAATTATTAGGGCTGAGCTGAGGCACAAGTCACAATTCGATACAAAAGGGTCACATTTCGATTCAATATTCAATCCAACATTGATGGCCCACAATAGTGAGAATTGCTACAGACATTCCAGTACACCATCTAAGGTGCATTACAAAAATATTTCACAGAACAAATTCAGTCCAATACAGAAGTTGAATGTTTAATTTGTGACTGATAATGTTTAATTGAAGTGGAATATGGTTGCATAACTCCCAAACAAAGTAGCAATATTCCAATTCTAAAACCGATTCAGAAAATGAAATGATAAAATGTATTAACAAGGGGTAATCGCTCGCTGATCATTCGCGCCCGAGTTACAGTTTTACAAGTTCCCATTGAATGCAGCATCAGATCACTTGCACCGGAGGTACAGTTTTCCGAGTTCCCATGAAAAAATATATCATTGAACATAGCATCAGATCACTCCACCCGAGTTTCCATTGAATGCAGCATCAGATCGTAACACCCGAGATAGTTTTCTGAGTTCCCATGAAAAAATATATATACAATAGTCATTCGAACGACAATTTCAGCATTTGAATAATGTTTTTTATTTTTTTTATTTTTATTTTTTCGTGCAGCCCTAGTAAGAAGGGTAGGCAGTTAATAGGGGTCCCCTCACAGCGCTCTTCATGGCGAACATTCTATATTTTACAGCTTAATGAAGAGTTAAAGCAATTGTTTCAGCTATGGTATGGCAGTATATGAAAATTTCATATCGTACAGGAAATTAAAACCAGTATACCTGAAAGAAATGGTATACCGCCCAGCACTAATATATACAGTGTATATACAGTGGTGTGAAAAAGTATTTGCCCCCTTCCTGATTTCTTATTTTTTTGCATGTTTGTCACACTTAAATGTTTCAGATCATCAAACAAATTTAAATATTAGTCAAAGACAACACAAGTAAACACAAAATGCAGTTTTTAAATGAAGGTTTTTATTATTAAGGGAGAAAAAAAATCCAAACCTACATGGCCCTGTGTGAAAAAAGTGTTTGCCCCCCCTGTTAAAACATAACTTAACTGTGGTTTATCACACCTGAGTTCAATTTCTCTAGTCACACCCAGGCCTGATTACTGCCACACCTGTTCTCAATCAAGAAATCACTTAAATAGGACCTGCCTGACAAAGTGAAGTAGACCAAAAGATCCTCAAAAGCTAGACTTCATGCCGAGATCCAAAGAAATTCAGGAACAAATGAGAAAGAAAGTAATTGAGATCTATCAGTCTGGAAAAGGTTATAAAGACATTTCTAAAGCTTTGGGACTCTA
>OMKR01053300.1:0-13489 GCA_900302355.1 Cyttopsis rosea
AGGAAGTGAGGTAAGGGGAAACGAGGGAAGGAAGTGAAGAAAAGAGGAAGGAGGGAAAGGGAAGGAAATGAGGAAGGCGGCACGGTGGCTCAGTGGTTAACACTGTTGCCTCACAGCAAGAAGGTCCTGGGTTCGATTCCCACCTGGGCCACTGTTGGCACCGTGCTCCGGTGGGTTATCACCCAATCAGGGGCCTTTCTGTGTGGAGTTTGCACGTTCTCCCCGTGTTCGCATTGGGTCTCCTCCAACATAAGGACCCTGACTAAAACGTGCAGAACACTTCCTGTCCTGTCCCCTGACCACGGCATGGACCCACCACCTGGAATTGGTCCCCGGGCGCCGACAAAGTGAGGGCTGCCCACTGCTCCTGGCTGCCCCTGGAGGAAGGACGGCCGGGATGGGATAAATGCAGAGACTGTATCTCATCGTTCACCACTCCTGCATGTGCGTGTGTGCGTGTGTGTGTGTGTCACCCTCCGCATGTGTTTGGTATAATGTGTGATTATTAAATCATTAAAAAAAAAAAAATAATAATGGAGTCACAGGTGTCATTGTAATATCAAATCAGACGGTCCCTTTGGATTCCCATCCCTGCCCCATGTCGTCCGTCCTTGCGTCTGCCAGAGCAGGATGCGGCCGCTCTCGGGCCATTAGCTCCATCCTTGGGACAGCCCGGCAAGAGGGCTTGTTTCCCAGTGCCACAGGAAGCGACAAGTTCCTCCCACGATGAGACATTTACCGTTTCAGTTGCATTTGTTTACGGATTGATTTACTTTGCTTCTCACCCCGCTCCCGTATTCCTATTCCTATTCATCACCGCACCGTTACTGTCGTCGCCGTTCACCCTGCACCTTGAAACCACGGAAACCTAAAACGATACACATTGTGTGTTAGAAAACCACTGAGTGTTGTATTCTCATTTCTTTGGTAATGAATTGTTTCTTTGATGTGTATTTAATTTGAGATTTGATTTTGTCCCCCTTTCAGGAGGGAAGAGCTACTGTCAACCAAGACACCAAGCTGGACAACAGGGTGATTGATCTCAGGGTAAGGCACAAACCTGTGTGTGTGGCTTTAATAAACTTCTCAAATTACCTTTATTTTGCCTTAGAAGTTGATACATGAGGCTTATTTAGACTATCAAAGGGAGGAGGAAGGAACATTTTCACTTTACTTTCCCTTTTTGGGTCTTATTTCACGAGACTTTTAATTCCTCCCATTCCCTTTGCAAGACGCCAGGGTGATGATGATAATTAAATGAACAATATTTGCCACTTTTTTCCCGTTTGAAGGCCAAATGTAAACAAGATACCTTCTGGTATTTTGTAAATGTTTTTTATATGGTGCTTGCATTCCATCTTGTAATGTCAAAACTTCAATGTTACTAACTACCTACTTACAAATATGACAAACCCATACATAGCAAATTATAAAAATCAAACTATCAGAGGCTTTCAATGGCTTAATATTTTTATATTCAGCTATCTTTATTTTCCTAAACGCCTCTTGCAGGAAAGATTAACAGATTTACACCCAAGGCACATTGATATGAAATGCGTAATGGAGAGGGAGCGATCTCCGCTCCACTGCTCGTTCCTGTTCCCCGTTTCCCTAAACAACCCCCCACCCCCCACCGGTGAACTGTCCTGCTCGCTACTCGCTGCAGTGGAGGCCATAGAGGGACTCATTGTTTTGATCTCTGCCTCCCACGTGGATGATGCGGCAGGAAGGCGCAGCGCTCTGCCCGGCCTCGTGGCAACACCTGTTTCTACAACACCTCACCCCTTTGAGCTCCGTGGGTCTGGGGGGCCTGTTATCAGCTCGGCACTTCAGAGCCGGGGACAGCCATAAAGAGGTTCTCACACCGGCAAACAGGCGCTCTTACGGTGAAGCCAAATTATTATTTTTTTCCTCTTTCTTTTTTGTAGAAAGCCTCTAATAATGAACGGCTTCCAAGGCACGTCTCCTTGTAACTCCCCCAGCTTTTACACTTGTATTTTTAAACTGTCGTCACCTCACTGCAGATTTCTGTATTCTGGAAGGGGAATGAAGCGCCTACTGCTTCTTTTCTTTTTCTGTGAAAAACCGGCTGGCTAAGTTACCAAAAAATAACAATTCTTGATAATAGTAAAACAGTAAAACACAATGAAGTTTGGCCCATCTGTGCGAGTTCTGGGAACTTCAAAAGCCGCCAGTTTGAGAGTGTAAAACCACTACTGCGCTTTGAGGTAACCCTAACCCTAACCTCAAGCCATGGACCGTTTGCTGTCGTTGTTTTTGAGAGCGGTCATGCGAGCGGCGATGACGCACATCAAGATCTCTGTCTGTCTCTCTATTTTGTTCGACTGTTATAGTCCCCACCCCGCAACCAGAACACAGAAAAAGAAAATTCAGTTTGCTGTTCCGCTACCGTCAACAAGCATCCAGAGCTCGACAAGTGTTAATAAACAGGAACTGCTGTTATGTAACCGTGAAGCTGTCACTTTTGAGTTCCTGTTGAGCGTGATTCTTGATCGTAGGTTTATCTCTAAGCCTCGTTCTGTCACACTCCGTGCCCAACGTTGTTCACATTCAAGCAGCTCCTCACCAACTCTGCCATCCTGAAGTTGTCAAACCGTCAAAGTTTATTTTATCAATTTGCTACGCCTAACTGGCTTCTGCGCCGCCTCCTCGGAAATAAAGCCTTTTAATAATCTTTCTCTGGTGGAAAATGGAATCGCTCTTTTCTTGGAGAAAATGAAAGTCAAGCTTGAGTTTGACCAGACAAGCCAGGGGGGGCTTTTCACTCCGATTGATGAGGCGGTCTGCATTCAATCACTGTTTCTTTCCTGTTCTGACAACGGTTAGACAATGGCCATTCAGGACGCGGGACAATCCATTGGAAGGAGAACGAGAAATATGAAGCCTTTCAAATGTGCAGGGCCTGGGATTGCCCGTCCCTCTGCCTTTCATGAAGACGAATAATACCCAGAGTTTGAAAGGAGACGGTTTCTGGCAAAACCTTGTGGTCATTCGAGATGAGTCAATCGATTAAAGGGCGTGTGCTCATACTTTACTGACGCTCTCCGGAGTGCCAACTGCCAAAACAGTTATTCTACATTTTTTCTTCCAAGTCTTGTCAGTTGAATTGAGCAGTTCTATTACTCAACACAATGACATGCATGCAATATAAATGTATAATTATATGTTCAAGTTCCCCCAAGGCGCTGAATGTGAACATATCCTGCCCTTACAGATACAGGAAAAGACCTTTCAGATGCTAGCTTGAACACAAACTGTCAAATCTGAAATTTGACAATCCAATTTCTTTGTTTGTCTTTTCAACCTAGGCTACGTTCCCATTGCAGGCATAAGTGGCCCAAATCAGATTTTTTTTTTTTTTGCTCATATGTGACTCTTTTTTTAATTTTTTTTTATTTTTTATGACGTTGTGAACAGCACAAATCATGGTACAGGTCTACAGATCTTTTTGCAATGCAACGTCAGAAACATACAAAGGGAGTCTCCACAGAGAGAGAGGGAGTCTCTGGAGTGTGCCCCCTCCCCCCCCCGGGTCACACCGACAGAAACAAAAATCGGTGCCTATGCATGAAACCGTAGACGCTGACTTCAGTGGCCTCCATGTTTACTTCCGTACGACAGTGCAGAGTGTGACGTTTTTGTTATTGTTCTTCTGCGCATGCGGGTCAGTCTAGTTCACACTTGAATCTGATATTGGCCACATCTAAAAAATAATATGAATAATGTGTGTGTGTGTGTGTGTGTGTGTGTGGTTTCACAGACGACCACCAGCCAGGCCATCTTCCGCCTGCAGTCGGGGGTGTGCCAGCTCTTCAGGGAAACCCTCACCCAGAAGGGCTTTGTGGAAATCCAGACCCCAAAAATCATTTCAGGTGCAAAAGCGTTCTGGCCTTCGTCATCATGATCATAATTTCCTCATTCCGCTTCGGCCCGCAGGCAAACAAATCAAGTTCTGCTGACGTTGACATGAGTCACAGCGCATGTGTGCGCGTGTGATTTGCCTTCCAGTGGGGTCTGTCGGCAGTTCAAATTGCGAACCGAACTCCCTGAGCGCTAGCAGAAGCTCATAAATCGCCCGTCAACTTCGCACAGGACCTCCTAGGAGGGGGGGAGGGAGAGAGAGAGAGAGAGAATGTGTTTAACAGGCACAACAGCAGAAGTTGTTTGTTTGTTTTTAAGGCCAATGAAGGCCTTAAAGACCCCATCCTGGGAATAGCACTTCGTCCATGGAAAGCTCTTGTTATTCAGCACAATCCTCATCTCACCTTCCTCTTTCGTTCACCTCAATGCTCGCTGTAAAATTTGGAACCAGACTCGCACTGAAATTACTATATCCTTCCGCGCAGGGGAACTTGTATTCAGAGTCAATTCGCAAACATGAGCGCTGCTGGAGTTTTTGGGGCGTCACAAAGAATACCTCTGGTCTTTCTACACTCATCTCCTGCCACACAAACCCCCGCCCCCTCTCTCTCTTTCGCTCTCTCAGTGGTTTGAACTTTACCGAACTGCTGCAAAGTGAATGTCACATTTCTTCATTTTCCCAAGGAGCCAATGACGGTTGATGTAGACAGAGACAAAAAATTCAAAACTGGCGCCCTTTTCGGTTTTGGCGGCAGCTGTGAATCAACATTATGTACTGTTTTTTTGGGGGGGTAAAGCCGCAGTCTTCCTGCCTCCACCCAAAAACGAGGACGGCAAAAAAAAAACGTGTACAGTGCAACAAAAATAAACCCGCCCATCCCACGTTTGAGGACATTTTTTTATGCCTTTCATGCCTTTTTCATGTTTTAGGACTGAGCTCTAAAGCAGTGTTATCTTGTGCCATCTTTCAGTGGCATCGTATCAATGTGAAACGGATGTATCACCGTGCGGTTTTGTGTATTTATTACATTGATTGTGTACGTTTTCTTGTCGTATCTCAGCAATGGCACGGCTGTGAAGAATTATGAAATGTGTCCCAAAGTAATTGAAGTGTTTCTCTGATGTTTCTCTGACGTTTTCTCACAACGTTGTGAGAAAACATTCTAGCTTTCTTCATGTTAACAATTAATAGCTGCCTTTGCCGCCCCCCCAACCCCACCCCAGCTGCCAGTGAGGGGGGAGCCAACGTATTCACCGTTTCCTACTTCAAAACCAGCGCCTACCTGGCCCAGTCTCCCCAGCTCTACAAGCAGATGTGCATCTGTGCCGACTTCGACAAGGTCTTCTGCGTGGGCCCAGGTCTGCCTTCCTTATTTAGCCACACACACCCTTTCCCTTTGACCATAGCCTGCAACATCCAAGCTCTCTCTGCTGCATCTCTCCTCACTTGACCAGAGCATTTCAGTGTTTCACATCTGTGTAATGTTGGGCGGCGGCCACATAATTTTAAAATCAAAACATCACATTTTCGGTGTTGTAGCTGACGTTGGGGGTCAGGAATGCTACTGTTGGAAGTTTCTTTTCGAAGAGAGCTTAGCAAGGAAAGGACTTGTAATATAAGTAATAGTACCATTTAGATTGCCCAACCGCAATACCCCACACCACCGCCAACATCCAATTCAGTAGTCCAATTGCGCCACCATCTGTTTAAGCTGTAGTAACTGGGATTATCAATGCGAAATGACATGAGAGAGCACTGTGCTGTATTGATAAGTGTCAGCCGCCCAGCACTCCGTCCTGTCTGGTCCGTATTGATAAAAGCCAGACCCTATCTTGCCTCTTCCCAACATCCTGGGGCTCCCTCCATGATTGATAGTTGTTTTTATTTATTATTTTTTCAATTGCTTGCTCCCTCACATTCAAACTCTGGACTGGAAATGCGATATTCAATGGTCAGGGAGGTGTTGCAGGAGGATGGGCCGTGAGTTTATTTTGGACATGAAGGTGATGTTCAAAATGTGGAATTTGTTGAAGGACAGAACTCGCATTTAGCCGTAATGCTGTTTGTCGGCTAGCCGCCTGACCCACTCTGCGCCGACAGTTTTCAGAGCCGAGGATTCAAACACCCACCGTCATCTGACAGAGTTTGTCGGTCTGGATATTGAGCTGGCCTTCGACTACCACTACCATGAGGTCATCGACTCGATCACCGAGACCATGGTCCAGATCTTTAAAGGCCTCCGAGACAAGTAAGGTCACACCCTTCATCTCCTCCATACCGTTTGGACCAGGTGTGCTTTTTTATTTTAAATGCAGCTGAAGGGGGCATTCCATTGTAGCTCGTCGACCATGGCATCTGTTAAGTATCAAACAAAAAACATGTCTGTGTCCAAGAAACATCCTCAAACCAAAGAATTGGAGGCCAAGAACCATATAATTATAGAAAAGTTGATTTTCTGCTTTTTTTTTGATAAATGTCTCACAACGATAATCATATCAATTCTTATGCTGCACTGACCCCAAACTGACGTTCTAAGTCTAACTAACTGCCCAGTAAAAGTGATGTGTTGAGATCTGTTTTCTGTATTCAGAAATATTTAACATCCAGTACCCTGAATCAGTATTGGCGGTGAAAAAGTGGTATCTGTGCATCCCCGGTATTAAGTCGCAGCACGTATCAAATTCTACTGAGCTGAGTGCGCTAATGCCGCTTTAGGAAGTTCTCACCGCACTCCCAGAATTCACAGGGCACTGGTAATCCCCTGGCTTAATGGGAAGTCACATGATGATCAAACTGAAATTATGGGTGCAAATGAAATGCCAAGGGAGGCTCAATTCTTGTGATCCCTCAAAGTTTGACAGGCCAAACTTGTAGCCAGGACGCATGTCAACAGCAGCGGGATTCACTGTCAAGGACAATGTGGGTGTTGTTAAACATCGCTGTCGTGTGGATCGAGAAGAGCGATATCTACTTTCCTGGGAACTCTGTCAGCAGAAAAAAACAAATATTGAAATGCCTTTGATGCCCCCTGGTGGTAATATTTGTAATGGCATAACAGCAGCAGTATGGCCATGTAACATGATGAAGAAAAAAATATATATATATATTCATCACACAATGCATAGCTGATGAAAGACTTAGACTGAGTATCATTAAATCTTTTGTCCCTCTTTTTTATGTTGTTTCCTTCTGACTGCTATATCTGCCTAACTAGACTCCGTTTATTCTAGTCATAGTCCAGACATACAGTATATGTACGTAAAGCTATGCCATTTCAACATCTCATAGCGTCCGATTTTCTGTGTGTGCTGTGAAGAACCAATTAATCTGGTTCCGATTGTATCAAGATTCCAGACGGAGATCCAGACTGTGAACAAGCAGTACCCTAGTGAGCCCTTCAAGTTCCTGGAGCCCACCCTGAGGCTGGAGTATACCGAGGCTGTGGCCATGCTGCACGAGGCCGGGGTGGAGATGGGCGACGAGGACGACCTCAGGTCAGAACAATAAATCTCCCGTCGCCTCTGCCATTCTTGCGTGTCTGTAACGGCGCACGGGTAGAATTCCCCTCACACTATGTTTTTGCCCTACCCAGTCTGCCGCTCCACTTTCCACAGCTTCCAGTTAGTCACTGTGGGGTTTCACTGTGAGAATTACAGCATTTAACATATCCGGAAATCTGAGTAGTTAGAATGTAAAGTTCTCACAAGCCTAATAAACATTCATAGAGCAAATTATATGCCACCGTAAAGTGACATTTTGTTGCACATACTATGCTGTTTTAACGTAAATTTTTAGCGGGCGGTGAGGCACCATTCTGGGGTAACTGGGGAAGAGTGAAGCACTGATATTATTTTAATGATATTTATTGTTGTATTGTTTTTCTTCTATAGCACACCCAATGAAAAGCTGCTTGGTCGCCTGGTCAAGGAGAAGGTATGGACTAATGTGTTTAGCTTGCTGTACGGTGGGCTTTAGTTCTCCGCTTTAATAGTTTATTAATGGACTGACTCTTTATTTTTTCCTTTTCAGTATGACACAGACTTCTACGTGCTGGATAAATACCCACTGGCCGTGAGACCGTTCTACACCATGCCTGATCCCAGCAACCCTGTAAGACGCTATTCTCTTTCCGTCTCAGTCTCTCTTTTATACACAAATCCTACAAGAACTTTGCTTCAACAGTTGTTAAAATGCAAATATCTTTTGTTTGGTTTAACATTGTTCTTGTGCTTCAACTTTCCCCCTGGCTCTACAATGTCTATAGAAACCCAGTGGCAACCATACAGCGTGGGTTTTTTTTGTTGTGTGTGACATAAACATTTACATTAGCGAAAATTCTTCAAAAAACGAGTGGCTTTCTGCCAGAAGGTTTTATTGGTTCTGCTGGCGGTTCAGCCAATTTGATCCTTCTCCCACTAATAAAACATATTTAGAAAGTCAGTTTAGAAAGTTGACACCCAAAGGCATGTGTTGCAAACGTACGTAAAGATAGAAGATATAAAGATTTTACCTATAAACTTGCCTGTAATGTCTTCAAACCACTTTACCACTCATGACATCACTGTTTGATACAAAAAGTCATTATTATTATTATTATTATTATTATTATTATCATCATGTATTTATTATTCACATCTCACCAGAAATATTCCAACTCCTACGACATGTTCATGAGGGGGGAGGAGATTCTCTCCGGAGCGCAGAGAATCCACGACGCTCAGCTGCTGACGGAGAGAGCCATGTATCACCAGATTGGTAAGGAGAAACGCAAGTTAGCAATGTTTATTTTTTAAGGTTTACAGTGGGGAAAATATCTCATCACATAGATCATTGTAAACACAGGGTGGCCGCAGGTCCTTAAAATGTCTTAAATACACATTTACTAATAAAAGGCCTTAAAAAGTATTTAATTGGCTTAAATTGACATTGGATGGATCTTAAATGTTTTTAAGTCACGTCGTATTTAGATCTACATATTTAGATCACGTGACGCAATGAGTCTGCAACGTTAAACTAAGGCCTTGCTAGCCAGCCTGCTCATTAGTTTATGGAAATGGAAAAACGCAAATTTAACTACAAATGGCTTGAGAATAACGATTACCCGTGGTTAAAGCCGGTGCCTGGAAATGCTTACGAAGCACTGTATGTCGAAGGTGTTTTTAACTTGGACAATGGTGATGAAGGCGGTGGAATCGCACATGCAGAGCGGGAAGCACACAGAGTATGCCCACCAGCAGACTCCAGTTGCCCATTTCTGCTCCACTCTTTCCACCGCTAGCAAGGATGTTACGATGGGAAATCCACAGCCAACAACGTCATCATCTGATCGCCGAACAATTTGTGGCTCTACGCCAGCACTCACATTTAGACAAAGTTCTTAAACATAACCAGTTATTGTCATTTTACTGTTCATTTTGAACTGAAAACGTGTTGGAAGTATATTTTCACTTTTGGTCTGTATTTCCATCGCAAGTTTGGTCTTAAATTCCAAAACGGTAAACTCTGCGGTTTGAACATTAAGATTTATATTTAACTTGGAAAGTTTTGTTCTCAAACGCTGTATATTTTGAAACCTATATGATGCTTGTTCCATAAGATTTAGAGAATGCAGTGTTATCATTTAGTCAAATAGTGTTTACAGTACCCTTTGAACCTGTCTGTTTGTTTTAAATTTTCTGCTTTTGCTTATTTTTGTAAGATTACATGTCGCCTTCTGAAAGCAGAGAAGCTTACAGGCATGGATTGTTTATTAAGATTCTAGACGTTTTTCTCACGACATTTTGTTGCATAAGCCTGCGCCATTTATTTGGATAAAAGTATTCTGTGTACATCCTATGTAGATCCTCGGTGAAATGTTCTAAAAAGCCCAACAATAGTGAAGCAGCCTCATTTGTTTAGTCCAAACCTAAAGTCTTGACTTTTAAATGACTGAAATATTTAATGTGTATTTTACATTATTCGCGTTTAGAAGTGTCTTTTATATTGTGACATGTAACACAGTAATTGCCTCTCGTGCGACATTTAAGTAATCTCACCTCTATTGCATTTGTATCCCACTACAGATTTGGAGAAGATCAAGGCTTACATCGACTCCTTCCGGTACGGTGCTCCTCCTCACGGCGGCGGCGGAATTGGTAATAATAATAATACATTTTCTTTCTATAGCACTTTTCCCAATGCTCAAAGACTTTACACACCCTGGGAGATGAGGGCTGATTTCCAGTTGTTGATGTTTATGTATTGGGTCTGTTATGATTTGAACCAGGAGGTGGTGCAGGTAGGAGTGGCCAGTTGATTCTCTATATTTGTTTGGGAAAAATTATTTTCTTTGTTGATTTTCTTGAGATTCTTTGTTGGTTTGATGAGTCTGTTTATTGGGGAGAATAGGATTATGAGGTTTCCAGAGCCGGACTGTATGAGATCAGAGTAGTAGGTGAAGCGGGCCGTGTTCATAGCATCCTTGTATTTGTAGAGGTGGTCTGTGTAGCTAAGGAATGTACCAAAATGCAGAGGGTCTGACCCCCCTTAGAGATCAGAAGAGATTGTAGCTTTCAAATGGTGACTGAGTTGACTATAACCCCCCCTCTCCCAACCCACAGGTCTGGAGCGAGTTTGCATGCTGTACTTGGGCCTTCACAACGTGCGCCAGACCTCCATGTTCCCGCGCGACCCCAAGCGTCTGACCCCGTGAACGGCCCTAATCTACACCAATAATCTACAGTCCAGAGAAAAGAGTGTGTTAGTAACTAGCGCCACCCTTTGACTCTAAAGTGCCATCATGATTTAACCATTGGAATGAGAGAATATCAATATCATGTACTTAACTCAAAAACCTCACAAACATGTATAATTTTACTTGCAAGCTGCCATAAATACCCAATCCACACTTGAGCTTGTTCTGATGAATAGAGCTGGTGTTCAGCTAGACCTAATGAAGTACAGCCTTCCATTTTGATTTCCATTATTTGTTTCTAGTGGAATTAGACAAATGTTCAGGCCACACCTGACCAGCTCTCGCAGCACAGTCCATTCACAGACATGCAAACCCTGCGGGTGAAAGCACATAATCTGTCTCATACTAAAATTCTGTTGTCTGTCTGGGTGCTTTCTTTTTTTTATGGGGTTGTAATTTACTTTGATACATGTGATTATCACTAGCACCACAGTTATAATAAGGATAATCAGTTTGCTCCCAAGCAATACAATGCTGTTGTTTACTGCAGGTGTTTTATAAGTAACTTGAGGGCAGGAATAAAAAAAAATCAAACCTTAAATTCTCTCCATTTGTGCTCTCCACCTCTCCTCTGGAACACGTTTAATTACTGTTTTTCACTTTCTTTGACCATGCAGCCTTAATCTGAGAAATCAATTAATTGTCATAGTAGTATTACTGGTAATCGTAGTAGTAAATTATTGGTAGTAATTGACAGACTAAAGATATTATTAGTTGATACACATGGAATTTCCCTCTTGATATACCCTGTAGTCTCAAATGGTCTTGGATCACTTTAAGACCGTGATGAGATAAATAAATACACCACTTGATAATAGCAACGGGGAAGCATTTTATTGATTTGCACTGTTCAGATTATCACATGCGCAACCGAACACACCCTGAGGCAGAAATCGCTGTTCTACGTTCACAGAGGAAGGACTCTATCCACTACCCTGTTTCATACAAAGCATAGATGACTCAAAAGTGCATTAGTGTTACCATATCTATCTATCCTATATATCCATCTAACCTACAAGATAACATTTTCAATACTGATAGCTGGTCACAATAAATAACATGGGTAACGCAACTTTCACAAAAATGGAATAAAACTATCCTCTGGGGTGGGGGGGTGGACGAGCCGAGTCTCACTCTGTGGCCGCTCCGGCACAGAGAACAAAGAGGAACATCTGATCGATGTCGACGTAGAGAGAGAGGGCTCCATAGACGTACTCCTCCGGGCTGATGGCCAACTCCCGGTTTCCGATGAGGAGCTGAGTGTTGTACGCCAACAACTTTTTGTAAAGGAAACAAAATTTGACTGACAGCTCTTTGCCTCCCTGTTCAGTCAGAAAGTCGTGTGAACCGTCAACTCACCAGAGTGCAAACGATGGCGGCAATTGCAGCGTAGAGCATGTGCAGCCAAGGGGCCTGTTGAGCGAGCAAGAGAGAAAGTCTTTACTCCCCTGCTGGTCCGCCGCTGTCGCTCACAGCAACACACGGGGAGAGGGAACGGATTCACACAAAGCCTCTAGAGTTTTATTTAACCCAAAGGGGGGACGTGCACATTAATAAAGAACCCTCACGTATTGGAAGGAAAGAACGACACTTGTGATGATCCCGATGATCGTGACCAAGACCGCCAGAACGCACAGGAGCCCCCCGCAGGAGGTGAAATCCACCTGTAACGAGAGGCAGGTCTCCTAAATGCGATGAAAGACAACTCCTCATTGATTACCGAGCGTGGACGCTTCGCCGCTATGGGAAGGACCAAATTAAAAACCAATGGAGGAAATGTAGGGTAAAAACGTGATCTAGCCGTAGAAAATAGCATTCGTCCCATAGTCACGTGGGACTGAACTGTTTGGATTCACATAACGTGCACCCAAAAAGGCCATGAATATTTAAAAGTCTCAGTGCCTCATTGTAATAGGATACAAAAGGGTTCTGTTTACATCCACTACAAAGACACCCTCTCACAAGCCAAGTGAGATGCAGAATAGGCTGAGGTACGCATCTCCATCTACCTTGGTCTGGAAACAGAAGATTGTGACGGCCACGCAAACTATTGCTGTTATACCAATGGCCAGAAACACTGCTTTTGTGTCATTGTAGCTGTAAAAAAAAAAAAAAAAAGACAATTGGGGGTAAATTAAACCACTGTTGAGTAAAGCGTACATTATACAAATTGAATTGTATGGAATTGGGGGGGAACACACCTGGCAATTGTTCCAGTAATGTACGACGTTGCAAGAGTCTACGGGATAAAAGAAAATGGCATCGTGAAAATATTAGGTATGCAACTTCTATGAAGTATATATATATATATATATGCATGTTTGTCACACTTAAATGTTTCAGATCAAACAAATTTAAATATTAGTCAAAGACAACACAAGTAAACACAAAATGCAGTTTTTAAATGAAGGTTTTTATTATTAAAGGAGAAAAAAAATCAAAACCTACATGGCCCTGTGTGAAAAAGTGATTGCCCCCTAAACCTAATAAGTGGTTGGGCCACCCTTAGCAGCAACAACTGCAATCAAGTGTTTGCGATAACTTGCAATGAGTCTTTTACAGCGCTGTGGAGGAATTTTGGCCCACTCATCTTTGCAGAATTGGTTTTCGAGCATGAACCGCCTTTTTAAGGTCATGCCACAGCATCTCAATAGGATTCAGGTCAGGACTTTGACTAGGCCACTCCAAAGTCTCAATTTTGTTTTTCTTCAGCCATTCAGAGGTGGACTTGCTGGTGTGTTTTGGATCATTGTCCTGCTGCAGAACCCAAGTTCGCTTCAGCTTGAGGTCAAACAGAATTCAGACTTCAGGATTTTTTGGTAGACAGCAGAATTCATGGTTCCATTTATCACAGCAAGTCTTCTAGGTCCTCT
>OMKR01053302.1:0-11119 GCA_900302355.1 Cyttopsis rosea
CACCACTGTTCCATGTTTTCGCCATTTGTGGATAATGGCTCTCACTGTGGTTCGCTGGAGTCCCAAAGCTTTAGAAATGGCTTTATAACCTTTTCCAGACTGATAGATCTCAATTACTTTCTTTCTCATTTGTTCCTGAATTTCTTTGGATCTTGGCATGATGTCTAGCTTTTGAGGATCTTTTGGTCTACTTCACTTTGTCAGGCAGGTC
The DNA here is from genome assembly GCA_900302355.1 of Cyttopsis rosea. Taxonomy (NCBI): domain Eukaryota; kingdom Metazoa; phylum Chordata; class Actinopteri; order Zeiformes; family Parazenidae; genus Cyttopsis; species Cyttopsis rosea. The sequence continues at coordinate 212 of OMKR01053302.1, forward strand.
CTATTTAAGTGATTTCTTGATTGAGAACAGGTGTGGCAGTAATCAGGCCTGGGTGTGGCTAGAGAAATTGAACTCAGGTGTGATAAACCACAGTTAAGTTATGTTTTAACAGGGGGGGCAAACACCTTTTCACACAGAACCATGTAGGTTTGGATTTTTTTTTCTCCCTTAATAATAAAAACCTTCATTTAAAATCTGCATTTTGTGTTTACTTGTGTTGTCTTTGACTAATATTGAAATTTGTTTGATGATCTGAAACATTTAAGTGTGACAAACATGCAAAAAAATAAGAAATCAGGAAGGGGGCAAACATTTTTTCACACCACTGTATGTATGAAAATAATAAAAATTAAAGCTGAAAGCAGCGATGAACGGGCCCCCGCACCTCTGTTTGGCAGACATTTGGTGCTTTCTCATGGCAAAAGAAGGTTGGCAACAGAAAGTTGATGTTTGCCACATTACACTAACTTCCTCTTGCCAGCAGGTGGCGCTATGACTGTGAGGCACTATTAGCCTGACATGTTGCTGAATATCATGTGTACACCACACCATGTGAATTTCATGTAAATTGGATGATGTTTGCGACATTGCAATTACTTCCTGTTGCCAGTAGGGGGCGCTATGACTGTAAGTCAATATGGGTGTGTAGATGTGTTCAGGGTGGGAGTCTTATGAAGACTGAGAAATTTGGTGCAGATTGGACAAAGTATGCTGAAGTTATAGCAACTTCCTGTTTGATGGCGAAGCATCAATCGGTCAAGTCGATTCAACTATTGATCTCCCTTTATGATAATGATCATGATTAGAAATATGCTCTTTACTGGCATCCCACCCTGAGATCACAGTGAACCCTCCACATAATCGGCTGTCTCCAAACCTTTGGACTCTGGTGTTTAAAGTCCCCCCTCGTTGTGAACAACATCCTACCAAAATCACAAACAACGTGGAGCAAAGGTCCATTGACCGCTGCTATCTCTAAAAAAAATGGGCTAAATGTTTGGGGTTATCGATCCAAACAATCAAATGACATCTAGTCCTCATTTTAAGGTTAGAGTTAAAATTAAGAATAAAAAAAAGCAAGCATTTAAACAATAAATATTCTTATATATATTATATACAGTATATATAGATATACACACAGTATATATATATATATATATAGATATATATTTATTTATTTGTTTATTTGTTGATCATCAGCCTAAAAAAATTCTGTAACTCAACAGGACAATTGAAAGATTGCAATATAAATCTAATAAAATTATATATTTTTTCTTTTTTATCATTAATGATTGGATGTTTTGCTGTCAAAATCAACATGTGAAAAGAGTAACTAAATACATAATGAATAAATAAATAAATACATAAATAAATAGATACATTTCAAAAAGAGTAAATATACTTACAGGGACATGTTGACGTCCGGTCGTCATTGTCGTTGCCTGGCTCTAGAAAATGACAAAATTAATAAAAAAGTTATCAATCTAGACACTTGTATGAATTTCAGTACATTACACTTTTCAATTTATTCCGTCACACTAAAAATCGACCAAAGAACAATTTGTTCTTCGTTGTTTTTCTTGTTGTTTTACATGTGATATATTAAGTTTTACCTTATCATTTTTTATATATTATATATATTATATTATATTTACTTTATCTTTTTGAACCTTACACCAATTCTGACATTGTAACACGGACATTTAGGGTAAAAGCGTAAATTTGAGCAGATTTTAGAGCTAATCAAGGATTAGTTGATCTAGGATTTATTCTTAATTTTAAACCTCAATCCACCATGCATCCGATGAGCACATATTTTAAGTACGTCACTTCAAAAATATATTACAACCCACTAAAAAAAAATATATTATTATATTATATCAGCCTTTTCTGTCTATGTATCTGTCTATGATACGCTGCCATTTTGTTAATTTAAACCACCTCATAATATATTTATTTTATTAATTTCCCCTAACGGAAATTTTAATCTGAGTTCAAAAATCAAAGGCAATTTGAATATCATCCTGATTATTTTCCAAGCAAGGATTACAATTCTGGTTTCATAAACTTCATAGTGTTGGTACTTGGTAGTTATTGAGAAGAGCGACACCGAGGGTGAACTTACGAGCTAAGGCGCAGCCGCTCAGCAACAGTAGAAGACATAGCTTGGTGTCACCCATGATGGGTTCGCAAAGAATCAAAAGTTCTGCTCCCTGTGTTCTTCAGCTCCCTCAAACTGGACTGTCTCCTACCTCTTATCTGGGTCGTTTATAAGGACCCTCTCCCTCTCGGTCCCTCCCCTCCTCACTGAGCTCTGCGGATAAATAGAAAAAGGACTGCGAGGGTCAATTCAAAGTTCAAACTGTCCAAGTACTGAGCAATACAGGGTTTTTTTTGTTTTTTTTTCACAAAAAAAATCAAGTATAAGTAAGAGATAATGGACAGTCAGACAGCCAATATCAAAAAATAGTCCCCTTCAGGGTAATTACCAAATAAAATAATATGTTTATACTATATGCCTAACATATTTACTGTTATTAATGTTGAATAGATGCGTGAAATGACACAAACTGAATGGGACGTTGGGGATTTTTATATCAATATCTGCATTAATCTCTTTACATTTTCATTGTGGTTTATATTTAACGTCACAAGGTGTCGCCACTAGCTAGTGTTAACAAAAGCAACTGTAGGCAGAGGAACACAACGGATGTGAAACCAGGTTCTCCTCTTGAAGTTTAATACACCTGTTGGCGCTGATCTCTTGAAAAGCATCTCAATTCGCATTTTCCAATTTCCATCTGGGAATTTTCTTTCCCTTCTCATAATATACCATTGTGCCAACTTTAGTCACTAAAGGTTAGTGATCGCTGCCAACTGTAGTATGATTTATCACACTCCATGTGCTTCCACCTGCTATTGCACTCGATACAAATATCAGGTCGAGTGCTGTTTGTGTGTTTTGCGCGCTATTATATTGTGTTCCTTCCCCATTATTAATACATACCAGACAGTGTTCATCTATAAATTCTTCAACAACCAATCCATTGGCGTCTGTACTTTTGCTCCCCCACAACGAATTGTGTGAATTGAAGTCCCCACACCATATTGCACTATCTTGCAGTGGCTCCCCAACATCCTCTAATATATCTTGACTTAGTTTCCCACTATTAACTATTGTAATAGTTAATAATATCCATAGTACCTCTGTCAGTCCATACCTTAATCACAATTGATGTGCTTACATGTGTGATCTTATAAGTCATTCCATTCTGTACATCCTCCTTTGCCATATTCTGTGTCTCTTCTAACTGCAGCATATTCCTTTATAATAAAATCCAACTGTGGTTTCAACCATGTATCCTGTATACAGATTACATTACGTTTCTCTCCAAAATTATCAATATACTTCTTGAATTGTTGTCCATTTGCAATTAAGCTTCTTGCATTCCACTGTAGTAGAATTAACACCATTAAGTGGATCCCGCCCATGTCTGAGAGGATTGTCTATCTTCATCAAGAGTATTTTTAATTATTTCCGCCATGTAGAGCACAAAATCATTCTTACTCACTATCAGTTTCCTCCTTCAACTTATTGCATCCTTCACATTTTCCTGAATCTTTGTGTGACTGAGCAGAGGGGGGGGATGTGGTTTGCAGGAGGATCAACGATGCCACCTCGGCGGGAGATTGCACCCCAAGGAAACCCATAAGAAGTTTAACCACTTTGGGACTCAACAAGGTCACACAGGTTCAAAAAGCACTTGACCAGAGACATGATTCCAAAAATAGATAGGCTTTATTACAATAATTACTTTGTTTTAAAATGACAGACAGATGATTTAATAGTTTAAAATATAAATTGGCACTGAAACCAGTAGCTGTGCATGAGGTACTGCACAATACCTTATAGGCCCATTAGTGTGCTACTATTAGTTTGCCTGTCAGCTCCTGTCCAGCAAAAGAGGAAAGCAAACAATGTCAGGCAGTGTGGAGGGCATGCAACGGTAAACTGGTGCCCAGCTAATTCAGAGGCCACTTATCTGTTCCGGCCAGGAAGGACACCGGCGTTGAACTCTGGCCCAGACAAATGCCACCACGATGGTCAACTGTGACTAGAAACCACACATCAAACATGCCCATGCACACCCACACAGTTGACCAAATGGGGGAACACAAACAGGAAAAACAAAAGAAAAACTACTAATGATACAAACAATGACAGGGAATAAACAAAAAATCTTCCACATAAATTCAACAAAGATGAACAAAAAGAAAAGAGAACAAAATTAGAAACCACTGCTTAGGTTATTAGAGAAGGAACCAGTAGCATTTTAGGGTCCTCAATGGACAACTTCAGTTCACTGTCGGCTGGAGCGAGCACAGCCAGGGTCGGGGAGTCAAACCAGACAGAAATCAAACAGAAAAACAACACAATTGGAGTAAAACCAGTCGATGTTACACAATGACTGTAGACTGTAGAGATGTGCGACGTAGAGACAAGACAGCAGTTGTGCCAGGAGGTGGAGGCCGGGAATTTAGAAAGGGCCGCTGACAGTTGTGCACGGCCGGGCCTATGAGTGCCTGCACAGTGGATGGAGACACGGAGATTACCAATCGGAAGCTACACTAAAATTAGAAGGAATGTAAAATCGCATATACTGTACATACCGGAGAGCAGAGGCGCAGCTTCCCAAACAGCAGGAGGGTGAGGGCCACAAGACCACGGCTCGATCACTATCAACAGCAGACCAGAGACCAAAAACCATAGTTACGTTTAGCTGTCCAAATAGAAGCCACCTGAAGTTAGAAAAATATAACCAGCCAGCCTACCTCAACAAAGTGACACTGCGTTAAGCAAAGGCTTAAATCAGTTCAAAGTTCAAAAGTTCAAAGTGTTTTATTGTCAAATGTACAGTACAACACAAGGTCATTCTGGACAATGAAATTCTTGTGGCAAGGCAAGCAACAACTACGTAGTAGGCACAAACAGATAAGACTTTAAGTACAACCGTACAAGTAGAGGTAAACCAACAAAGCCAACAAACATGATGGTAGCCATAGATCCTCTGTAAAAGTTATTTAAGTGGTTTAGGAATTAGGACATGTTTCTCAATCTGGTATCCTTTTGAACAGCAGCAAGGCCATAGAAATGTCCCTTCCCTTTTCTAATCCTTTCTCTGCAATTAAACCACACTGAGAGTGAGAGAATGACACAAGGATTTGCCTTTCGTCCACCATAATAGCACTCTCGAAAAAGAGTCCTTCCTCCATCCCCATGCCTTAAAAGTTGTCAGTAAATCCTACATGTAATGTTTGTCCTGTCCTGTCCTGTGTTTATATCTAGCTGTCTGATTGTATGCATTTGTGTCATTGGGACAGAGAGGGAGAAAGAGAAGCCAGGGCCACATTACATGATTTTCAAGGCCGTTCGCTGCACAAACAACCACAAGTGCTGGAGTACCACAAAACTCTGTTTGTCTGTTCTCCGTTTTTAGATGTGTGCTCCTCAAAGACAGCAGTTGTTATGTGTATGTGAAGAAGAGACTGAAAAAAATCAAATTTCAGTCATTAAATGTGCGTTTTAGGCGATGGTCTGGGCCGTAACTCCTCCTTTGGCAATGTTAAACAAACTTGGGATATTCCCCCATATTTTCCTCACAGCTTTCCAACACTTCTGGTTTGGAAAATATTCTTCGGTGTCATTGCACGTATAGCATGTTTGAGATCGTGCCACAGATTTCCAATGACATTCAAGTCTTCTATACAGAAGGGTTTACAAACTTTTGCACAGTCCCTTTTTGAAGATTTTTTATGTATAAACTGTTCAAATAAAAGCAATCTTGCTTGAAATTTTGAAGAGGTGTGTTTGACTTCAGAGGGTTTAGAGGTCAGGTCAGCTTCCATTCACTTTAGATATTCATTGTAACATGCATTTTGACCAAGATTTCTACTGTAAATGAATTGTGAATTACATAAACAAGAGTCATGTTATGTATGTCAAAAGTATGTAAGTATCTTTGACTTACTTAATAAACAATTTCTTGTTAACCAATAGGTTTGCCATTTTCAAGAGGCTATATTTAAGTGTTGGTTGCCATCATTTATAGTTGTTCATAGCACAACCTTGCCGAATGTGTAATGAAAAACTTTGCTGCAAATTCTCACTGTGATTAAAAACTCACAGTATTGTCAGACAGTCTATATATGTTATACAGAAAAGAAAAAACAGCCATCAGGTTGTCTGATTTTTCAGGGTTTTATTGACATTTTTGCACATCCCCAAAGCAGCTCTTTCTCAAGTATACACATTGGAAGTGATCTCTGTATGGCAAGCCATTTTAACATTTAATCCATCCTTTAAAAACTGTCCTGTGTTTAAACATGCAATGTGATTAAGTAATTAACAGTGCAAAGCAAAGAAATTGGCTTCATTGATTTATGTAAACTTTTGCTACATAAATGAATGAAGGCAAAAAAAATAGTTTTCCTTGCTATATACTGTACTTGGTTCAGTTGGGAATCAAACCCGGGTCTCTTTTGACCACAAAGGGCTATATCCTTGTGGCGCTGTTCCACTTTTTCTATCATCAAAGCTGGAGACAAACGGAGAAGGGAGGGGGTATGGTTAGCAAGTTGCGGTCCCAGCTTGGAACCCTTATTTAAGTTTTTAGACTCTAATTTACGTGTCATTATTTAATTATGTACTATGTGTATGTTATGTACTATGTAGCCTATAGAAATAGCCAATGTTGAATACCATGATGATCAGTCATAAATACAATAAAACTAATGTTGGATAACAGCCAGAAATTGTTAGATTGACTAATAGTTACATCTTTTTCTGTAATAGTTGTATCCCTGACTGTACACTCAATCTATTAACCAGGAAATGCACTATAATGGAATACAATCAGTGTTCCAAGGACACCCAAGTGTCCTCAGTTGTAATTATTTAATAATTCATTTAAGGTGTACTTTCCCCCCTTCTCATTTGTACTAAAGTAATAATTATGACACTTAAGATAAATTAATTTCCACAACTATTCCAGTATGTTTTGTTGTTGTTGTTTGTACAGAAGTCATCAACATGTCGCAAAAGCCAGGTGTAATCTTCGCGGGGAAGGTGAAAGTTTGTTTCCAGAAGGAACCCTTGGGCTTTTTGCAGCAGAATCCCTGGCAAGAAATAAAAAATCACCCCTCCTTACAAGACAGGTCAGCACCAGTCAAAGAGGATGTTGTCAGAAACAATGCATGGACTGTGGTTTTTCACAGGGGAATATACTGACTGGAGTGAAGTGCTCGGAGGTATATTCTCCAGTTTGGGAAATATAAGGGCAAATCCTTCAGGTGGCTTCTCGCAAATGATGTGGGGTACACAGTGTACCTCATTAAGAGTGCCCAGAAGGAGAGAGACACTGGTGTCTTTATGGCAGAAGGGCACAGCAAGGACAATCTTATTTCATTTGAGGAGTATAAACTCAGTTTCGAGGAGATAAGGTTTTCTCTTCTGAAATATGAAGCTGAGAGGTCCAGTGCTCCACCACCTGTATCAGAAGAAGACAACCTGTTGGCTTTGGTGTCAGAGTGAAGGACACCTGGAAGGAAGTGTGGGACAGCAGGGCGGATGGGTATGCAGCATTCATAATGGGGAAGAGGTGTGCCTCAGGTACAAAGATGCAGCGTCTGCAGCAGTATCTGTTGAGAAAAAACAGGTCTTCTCTCTCTACACCAGTTTTTTGTGGGATTTTCTCATCATGTACATTAAGTTGTAATATTTTTTGTGTTACATTGTTTCACTTATATTTTGTCTTACAGTGATGAAGGATGACCAGGATTGGGAGAGGGAAGTGCTGAGCTTGTCACCATCAAAATTCCACTTTGAGCACAGTAAGTGATGTCACCATTTAACATGCTTTCATGTTAGATGATAATTACATGATAATTGCCTTTCCAATAATCATAAATGTATGTTTTTATTTTTACTTTCAGCTGCCTCACCAGCTGAAAGTAAGCTCCCCAAGAGGTTCACAAACATGTTGCCAGCAATTCTGACCTACAAGAAGGCCATCTGTAAGTCAGTGATGGATGAGCTCAGGTGCACAGGTAATTCACCCGATATGGCCAACCAGGTAAAGGAGATGATGCACCGAAAGTATTTTCCAGGTGTACTTCCAATAGAACAGCAAAACAGAACAGACAAAATTGAACAACACAGTTCACAGCTGTGGGTCTCTGCCCCATCTGCGTTTGACCTCTGGGTCGCTAAGTGGTCCTACATACTGGGTTCTCTCCTGTTATCATATCAGAACATCTCTTTGTCCGAGTTTACCACCATGAAGTGTCACTTTGGCACTTTAGCCGTTGCAGAGAGGAAAAGGGATTCTCCCAGGTGGAGTTCCAGGGCAATCAAGTAATCCCTAAAAAGGTGTGGGATTCAAAAATAATGGGTTGAGGAATGTGGAGGAACAACAATTTCTTTGCCACAAGGTCCAATAAGAATAAAAAATATATAATAAAACAAGAACATCACTGTATAAATAAAGGATAAATACAATAAAACAAGAACATTGAAAAATGTTATATCCAAAAATATTTTTTGGATGTAGGGAGGGAAAAAAATGGGGGGAAGACCCCAAACAATGCTTTGGGTTCTACTTTTTCCACAATTATCTCTGATATGGTATTAAAGATCTCTGTCCAAAAATTATGTATGGATGGGCAAAGCCAGAACTTGTGTATGAGGTTTGCAGGAGATCACTGGTACCTATAACAGGCTGGTGATAGACCGTCATAGATCTTCATCGATGGTGTACCACCTTACATTGAATAAGACCATGTCTTTCACAAATAGAAGATCTGTGTACACATTCTAAAATCTCTGCCCAAATGTCCTTTGGTATTACTTCCCCCAGATCCTCCTCCCAAAGGGTCTTTATAGAGTTCAATGACTCTGGATATGAAATATTAATTTGGTTATAGATATATGAAATTGAGCCTTTCAGAGTTGGAATTGGTTTCCATTGGAAACCATCTAAAATGGAATCATAAGATATGTTGGGAAACATGTGGAACGTTTTATGAACGAAGCTACGGACCTGTGTAAATATCTAAAACAAATGTTGCCTGGGAAGTGAAAATCTGAGAGGATGCAAAAACATTATCAATAATTAAGAAAACACAGTTTGCTAGGGAAAGAGGAAAAACATGATTAGCAGATAGTGGGGCATAGGTAGAAAATGATTGTAGACCAAAATAGTGCTTAAACTGAACCCAGAAGAGAGGTTTTAACATCTTAGTATAGGTGGAAGTGGAAGAACTAATAGGAGAATGTACTAAAGTCTTCAGTGACACATGTTTGGTGGAGTTTGCCTCTATACCCAGCCACGTGGGGGGAGGATCAAAGTCTTCCTATTGAAGCCAGTATTTAAAAATCCTAATATTAGCAGCCCAATAATAAAACCTGGAATTTGGTAAAGCCAGCCCTCCAAGTGGCCTAGGCCTTTGTAAGTGTTGTCTAGGAACTTTCTTATACCAGATAAACTCCAAGATCAGGATATTGACTTTACAGAAGAAGGTCTGAGGGAGAAAAAGTGATCTGCATTGGAACAAGTAGGAGCCATGGAAGAATATTTATTTTAACAGAATTGAGTCGTGCAACTAAAGATAAATTGAGCACAGACCAGCGATCACAGTCTTCTCGGATTCGGGTCAACAAGGGGGCAAAGTTAGCTTTGTAGAGGTCTTCAAGTTTGTGTGTAACCTGAACTCCAAGATATGTAAAGCTATGTTGGGCAATTTTAAAGGGTAGGTTGTGGAGAGGATAATTCTTAGCAGCTGTATTAAGAGAAAATATCTCACTTTATTTAAAGTTCAATTTGTATCCAGATATTTGACCAAATGGTTGAAGTGGCAAGGGCAGCAAGGGCAGAGATAGGCAGGTTGCAAACTTTCAAAAGGAGGTCATCTGCATAAAGGGCGACCTTCAATTCTATACCATTTCTAAGTATGCCTGACATATGGGGGTTAGATTGAAGCGCTATAGAAAGGGGTTCAATGGCGATTGCAAATAATAATGAACTCAAAGGCCAACAATGTCTTGTAGAGCGGTAAAGGCGAAAATACTCGGATTGAATATTATTTGTCTAACGAAGGCTGAGGCTTGCGTCTAAGGTTGGAGAAGGAATGCCTGTTTCAAATAAACCCTGTTTGCTCCGAAGAGACAATAGATAGGAGAATGGATTCCAGACGTAGCACCAACAACTTTTTTAAAGTCAACGTTCAACAAACTTATTGGGCGGTAGGAGGTGCAGGCTCAGGGATCTTTGCCTTTTTTTAAGAGGATGGAAATAGAGGGAAAAACTCACTTTCTCAGTGCTTGTGCACATTCATTTGGGTCTCTGGTGGGCCTACCAACACACAAACTGTGTGTTGAGTTTTTTTTTTTCAATTGCTCTGCCTCGGTCCAAAAAAAAAAGCGCTGGAGTGGTGCCGCGGTGTGGTCGGCGCTGCTCCGGACACCGCAGGCAAAGTCGGAACAAACCTTTAAATTAGGTATTGTAGAATGTATGAGTGAAGATTCAGAAACGGGATAGCCTATTTCTCCCATCAAATTTGTTCAGAAACCGATTTTGGTGCACTGATAAGGTGGAAATAGTGAATGTTTATCTTCCTCATACAAGTGTCGCACACTGAGACACGCACACGCACACTGAATCAGCCTGTCAGAGCTTGGAAGAATAGAGACAGAGGATAGAATGGCTAGAATGCCCCTGCCGGCCTGCTGGCTGTATTCGGGTCCTGGCAGTTTGCCCCCAGTGCCGGGTGGTTTCTGGCCCGCTGCGACCCGGCGGGTGCTTTCCAGGGCCCCTTGGTGACTGCTCTGTGTCGTGGCTGTGGGTTGCAGTG
>OMKR01053304.1:0-11280 GCA_900302355.1 Cyttopsis rosea
TCAGTGGAAGAATACTTTCACAACTGAATATGCAGCAGACACGGGTGATTTAATGACAGTGATTGAAGGACACATACTGTCTCTCTCAACTTGGGGGTAGGACGCGGCCGCAGGGGTAGGCTGCCCCATGTCGGTTCTGTCCCCCTGTGACTCCCTTCCCTCGGCACCGTCGTTGCTTCCTCCTCCTGGTGACCCCCACGGGCGGGGGGGACCAGGTGCACGTCTCTCCAGCATGCGGATGAGGAGGAACTCTGGGTGCCGGGGGCGGGTGGTGCCTCGCAGGCTTCTGTGGCGCGCCGCTTCGGTTGGGAGGATGAAGGTCCTGCTGCTGTCGTGGGCCGGGTAGCCCCGCTCCTCACCGTCAGCAGGAGAGGAAGAGAGAGTTGCTGTCTCTCCTCCTCCCTCTTCCTGAGGCACTCCGTGGTGGTGGCCAGGGCATCGGCGACGAGTCCCGTCTCGGAGATCGGCATTCAACAGCACCGTCTTCTCAGCCTCGGCATGGCGGTCATGTTCAGCCATAGATGTCTATGGCTCTGCCATTCCCGCCGTGGTCTGGTCCACCGGTCCGGGGCATGCGAAGAACGCACTCCTGCGAATCCGCTCCGTGGCCAAAGATGGTGCGTCAGGCCGCACATGCTGGTGTCTCCAAGAGACCAGCGGTGGCGTGCTCCGCTCCGAAGCACACAAAACATTTGCCATGGGTGTCGCCCGCTACCTCCAGACCGAACAAAGACAAATGACACTGAGTCCACTCAACGACAGGAATCTTGAAATTGAATGAATGAATGAATACTTCAGTATGTGCTCTGTATCAGTCGCAGCTGAATTGGGAAAAAGTACAAGATGGCGGACCTCCTGGGTTATATAGGGCTATACTGCTCCATCCTGATTGGCTGAAGCGAGTGCACGTGATAAATTTCCAGTACTGGCACATGCGCATTGGAGATATACAATTAGGAGCATAGCCCCCAAGGGGCGGAGCCTCCTGACATAGAACCTTCAAGACTTTATTTGAGAAAATCTTCATTCAAGTTGCAATATCATCCTCCGAAACTTTGTCTTCGCTCTCTAACACTGTTAATTAGTTATCAATGTTAATGATCAGAAAGACAAGGTGGCTCATTTGGAGGTGGAAATTTACAAACATAAACGGAAAACAAAAGCCTGAAAAGTATGGAATGCCATTTTAGTCCAAACTAAATAAATAAATACATAAATATACCTATCAAATAAATAAATATGTCTATGAAATAAATCCTGTTTTATTTTTTTTATTTTTCAAAACACTACTTTTATTTCATAATGCCACACATTTATTTCAGGACACTTTTATTTCAAAATGCCACAGTATTTCATAATGGGGGACCATCCGGCCGGCAGCCGAGCTGATGGCCCACGGAAGCACACAAAATTGGTAAAGACCCTGCAGAGTGGAGAAAGCCTTTTTCCTTGGACTCCTGCGACAAGGGAATCTGCCAGTAGCCCTTGGTTAAATCCAGTGTTGTGAAAAAACGAGCCGTGCCTGACCGATTGAGAAGTTTGTCGACCCGGGGCATTTATGCGTTTATGCTCAGGCAGGCTATACGGCCGGGAACGCACCTTCACTCCCGGGGTCGTCTCCACATGGTGGCGGATGCAGCCTGGCAGGGCAGAGAAAGCCTCAGAAAAGCGACGCTGAAGCGCGGCCACATCCGTGCAGCCACATCTCGCTTGACCATTGCCGTGGCCAGAGCAACGGACGCCCCCTCCCTCCATTCTTTTAAGAGGTTCAGGTAAAAAATCTGTGTCACCCCAGCCCTGTCTGACCGCTCGACGTCGTAATCGACCGCCCCCACTCGCCGTGTAACCACAAAAGGCCCTTGCCACTTTGCGAGCAATTTAGAGCTGGACGTAGGAAGCAATACTAACACCTTGTCTCCCAGTGCAAACTGTCTGAGTTGAGCCCTTCTGTCATACAAGCGGTGCACGTTCCTGAGCCTTGAGCAAATTCTCCCGTGATATCTGCCCCAGCGCATGTAGCTTTGCTCGCAGGTCCACCACATACTGTACTTCATTCTTACTGGTGCTAGGACCTTCCTCCCAGTTTTCCTTAATTAGGTCTAGCACCCCCGTGGTCTCCTGCCGAAAAGGAGTTCAAAGGGAGAAAATCCCGCGGAGGCCTGGGGAAGCTCTCACACCGCAAACAATATAGGGTCCAACCAGTTATCCCAATTACCGCTATCGTTGTGCACGAACTTCCGAACCATGTTCTTCAGTGTCTTATTGAACCGTTCCACCAAACCGCTGGTCTGAATTGAGCGGGCGCCCAGTAACTCGTCAAGTTCCCGAAATGTACGTGACATAAAGGAAGTGCCCTGGTCGGTCAGGATCTCTTTCGGAATCCCAACTCGGGAGATGACCTGAAACAGTGCCTGCGCCACACTTTTGGCTGCAATACTGCGCAATGGCACCGCTTTGGGGTACTGTGTTGCATAGTCCATGAGGACTAATACAAAACGATACCCATGAGCACTGCGGTCTAATGGCCCGATGAGGTCCATACAGAGTCATTCGAACAGGGCCTCGACTAGTGGGAGGGGCGGGAGGTTGGCGTAGCCGGAGAGTTGACTAATTGGCACTCGGGACACGCGCCACACCACTTATGTGGTGCACCATCTGCCCAAATGCCCGGCCAATAGAAGCGAGCCATTATCCGCTGCAATGTTTTCTCATGTCCCAGGTGCCTATATTGCATTTCAAACACCATTTCTAATTTGTGAAAGATTTGTTCTATTTGTGAAAACAGAAACAAGGTGGATATTACAGTTTTTTCCCCACACTGAACACTCAGGACCAGGAATACTTCAAAATCTACTGTATTAATATGATTGGACTAGATTATAATAACAAGCCTATATTGCATTCCAAACACCATTTCTGATTTGTGAAAGATTTATTCTATTTGTGAAAAAAGAAACAAGGTGGATATATATTTTTTAAATATTTTTTTTTTCCCACACTGACCACTCAGGACCAGGAATATTTCAAAAACGACTGTACTTATATATATATGTATAGGCTATATAGGCTTGTTATTATAATCGAGTCCAGGTTTGAATAATATAAGTACAGTATGTTTTGAAATATTCCTGCGACAGGAACAGACGCTGCGAATTGGAAGCTAACTTGAAATAAAATAAAATAACTAAATAAATCGTGATTTGTTTTCACGTTCCAGAGGTCCTTTACCAGCTGTCAAACTATTAATTCATGCTCTTTTAAACGTAAAATACTTGTATATAGGTATATAATATAATAACCTTCGCTTATATTACGCGTTTGTCACAAAATACTACTCCACGTGAAGGACAGGCTGGAGCTCCGCCCCCTTCTCCAACAGCAACCGGCGACCTATTTTCCTCTTATTGGCCACAGTACTAGTAGCCCTAGAGCGACGCTAAATGCTATTTAAAACCTGCTTCCTGCTGACCAGTGAGGGATTAACAAAACGCTGCTCGGTGAAGATTTAGCTAATAATAAGGCACTGTTGACGTTTGTGTATAATCAACGGAAGGAGCGCGTAGAGTGTGAGTTAAACATGTTTTGTGATAAAGTGCTAGCTTGCTAACCTTTGTATGTGGTAGCTTGAGGCGACTGCTTTAAACGTCAACGTTGCGGTGTAGAAAAATACCATATTACCCAGTTTACCTTTCTCCCAGTTGAAGTGTAATGGCGCTGGTCGGATAGTAGGTAGAAGGACTTTTTGGGAGTTGAAGCGTCGTCGTTGTCACCGACGGTCCTCCTTTGGGCATCGAGTGCCATCTCAGTTAGTATTGACTGAGGTCAATTGCTTTAGATAAACTGTTCATAAATTGCGGTAGGAGTACAATAACGCAGTGTAATTCGGCGCTACTTGTAGTGCTGTCGAGGTTAGGCTATGTGAGGGTAGTATGTGTTATGGAGTTTTTAATTGAATCAAAACTTGCACCAATATGCATCAAACCTTTGCGTAAAGCAATGAGCAAGGGATCTCAAACAAATGGATTACCCAACCAAGACTTCTTATATTTAAATCCTCAAAAATAATTTTCTATTTGCATACGAGAGAAACGTACTGCAAACTATTGTGCCCACTGCACGGTTTCCATGTGGTGTGTGAAAGGTAAAACAAAAAAATTTAAGTAACCTACAACTACGTGTAATAGAACGTCAGAATTTCTTGGAAATTTTAGATATCCAAAATCTAGGCTCTTGAGACGTTTAAAAATGTCAATGTAATATCTCTTTTAAGTAGTTAATACATTTCTGCATATGATTTACTACCATTTCACGGAGTTGAAACTAAAACTAATTATTTATTGTACTCTTGTTACTTGATAAACAAATGTCAAGATAAGATATGTATGGATAGATTATGTACACTATCTATGTACACAGTTAACTAGTCCTTATGTGTCCTGGAATCAAAATCACCTTTTAAAATCCTTTTTTTCTTCTTCCTGACAACAGTGATGTGATGTCAGTCTGGAGGAGCTGCTTATGCTGGGATGGCCCAGAGTTTCCATAGCAACCCAGAGGCACAAAGAGTCCAGGCTGAGAGAGTAGCAGACAGCCACACAGGGACTGGCCTGACAGGTGATGTTAGTACCTCACACACTACACAAACTACACAAACCAAAACACTGTTGCCCACTCACTTTCTCTATCCTTCTATCTCTCTCTCTTTTAGGCTGTGATAATTCAGATCTACTTTCATCAGAAGAGGAACAGGTTTTAATTTTTTAGTAATTATCTGATTTTAAAAGAGCATGCAGTGTTTAACAAATTAAAACATTGGTTTAAACTCTCAACTACTTGGAATTTAAAGCAATCTTCCGGGAAGCTCCTGTGAATTTCAAACATCAAAACTAGTAGGCATAATCAAAACTATGCTTATTGTACATACTTTGTAAATATAAACACCTTAACATAAATAAAATGGTACATTTTCTTACTCTTGGACTTGCATATTTCATATTTAACTATTACAGTGACAAATAACTTGCTTGCTTACTTACTAACATACTTTAATATATTGTCTTTAAGGCTGCATTTGAGTAAAGTAATGTCATCTTTTGAAGTTTTTTGACAGTAAAATTTAACATAACTTAAGATACACTTGGGGCTCCGGCTCCCTCAACATAGCCACTCAACATTGTTATGTATTTATTAGCAGGGGCATTTCTGATTTTGCGCTGTGGTAATGTTATTCAGTGGTTTTTATACAGTCAATGAAATGCAAAAATGATTTTGAGATTAGATTTTACAGATAGATTTACAGATAGATTTTTTTTGTAGATTGTAGTTAACTTTTTAAAATTCTGCTGCCACTGAATATTTATATTTTAGTTCCAAAGTGGTACTCACGGCACCATAGATAAATTATCTATGGTATCTATATCTATATCCAATACATTTGCTTCACAGAGACATCATGCCTGCACAGAGACTGAGGATCTTTCATCAAATGGTATGATGCTTAAATCGATGATGTATTTATGAAGGCTTTACTGCACTAGATGACTTGTTGCACAGCAGTTTGAGGCATTTTGCCCAACAAGTACATCACATTGTATCAAGCAACGTTCTTGGAAATGCTTGTAAATTAAAATTCCAAATTATTTGAAATTGCGTTTTCTCAAATCCTAAACACTTATATTGTGCAACCGTCTTGTTGCAAAATCTTTGTAATGAAGGGACTCTGCATGTATATGTACTGTATACGCATCTACATAAATGACATGAATGCTTTGTACAACATTGCCTAATGCATTCCTTACCTAGATATACTGTAAGTCCATACTGCCACTTATTTTAAGTAGTCTCTGTAACCACTTTGTGGAGAATGAAGATTTTCTTTTCTGTTTAATGACTTCCTTTGCTTTTGAAAACTGAGTGTCAAAAACGTACTTGTGACTGAAATACAAAGCAGGATGTAACTCCCCAGGGTACTGTATATCAATAAACGACTCTGTCATAGACTTCTGGAGTAATTTCTCGATGAAGGAAGTACTTTTTAATGTATGTTGCTGAGAGTTAAAACAATGCAAGCTGGCTAGCAAAAAGCTAATTCATTGTTGAAGGGAGTCAAAAGCCCCTTTTACACAGCCTATCCGAGCGTTGCGCCTTTATTCCGCAACGCTGCTCTGTATAAAAGGTACGGAGACGGAATGGGGGGCAGAGTTGACAGTTGCCTCTGTACGGAGGAGGTAGTGACGGAGGCGAAACGGAGCTGGAACGCCGTCTGTATAAAAAGGGACAGCGGCAAGCCGGCTCAGGGGAGTGACGTTCTGGTGACCAAGTTTTTCATTGGTCAGAGGGGGCACACGTCCTTTGCAGAGTTCCATATGGAGTCCCGGACGCAAGAACTCGAACCCAGTGTTAAAATATAAAATATATATAACATAAAATAACCTCCGGAGAAGGAAGGATCTTTCTCCACCGGGTCTCTGCCAGTCTGTGCGTCTCCGTGCCGGCAACACGGGTCCACAGCTCCGCTGCCCGCACATCCTCACCCGAGGCTACCGGGTCTATTCAATTAAATAATTTAAAATATTTTTTATAATTTAAAATAATAAGGTTATTAAATCATTGTGATAAATTTCAACCTGTCTTTCTGGCCGACGCTGTTGTGTACATCACGCGCCATCACCACGCCCGTGCCAGCTTTGCGGCATGCTGTCTAAACGCACACACCGGGGCGGCAATGTGCCGTTTTTGCTTGGTTCTGTATAAAAAGGCAAAGCTGGCATATTGACGGACCGTCTTTGCGGCATTATTGCGGAATCCTCTGTGTAAAAGGGGCTAAAAATGACTTTTTTGATACACTTGCTTGAGAAGATTCAACTTGCTTTACATTTGAGTCAGTAGGCTTTTGAGAAAGCAATGGAAGTCTATGGAGAGCTGAAATAAGAACATCTTTGTTCTTCACTCAGTGACTATGGAAGCTTCTGTTAAAAGGAGGAAGCAGTATATGTACTTACAGTAGTGTTTTTCCAGTAATAGCCACACAAATTTGATCTAAAATGTGATCTGATCATCAACTCCTTAAAATGGAGAACCCAATTAAATGAATAACAAACAACATTATAATTTTTCATTAATTTGAGCCAAATGAACCAACGTAATCAGCAATGACAAACTCACCCCGACAGACATTTTATGTTGGATCATTTTGCCTTATTAATAAATGGAAAAAGTATAATATTTTCTGTTATTTGTTTAATTAGGTTCTATCTACTTATAAAGTTATGCAGAAATGAAAAAAAAAAAAAAGCCTAAAAGGGTTCACAAACTTTCGAGCATCACTGTATGTAAGGACAATACAATACAAGGATACATACAATCAAATGTTCTACAAAACCTCCACAACTCTTTAAAACCTAGCCAATAAGCTACAGGGATAATTCAACTGACATAAAAAATAATAGACTGAGCCTGCCAATAGAAACCTATGAGGTGAGGTGAAGTAAGTTCCGATTGTAGTTGGCTGTTCACGTGGTACCATTTTACTCACATACTGTAGCTACACATCAGCTATCCATTTGTTCTGACCCAATCAGACTTTGTTTAACTTATCAATTTAGCTATTAACCAATCGGGTTAAAAAAATTGTTAATGAACAACACGTCAGTGGTTGCTACGGCAAAGTTAGTTCTTCTAACTTTATTTATGTCAGTGGTTCTAACGTTTACATTTGTAATCTACAACTACTGTATTGTGTATGCTGTGTTGGAAAATGACATTATATGGCGAAAATGTTTATGTAACATGTAATGCTAAATGCCTCCATGTCTAGCTTTAGCGTAGGCAACAAAAGACAAGCTTACCGAAAAAATTGCAAGAAAGAATCCCTTGTTAAATAATTTCAACAATTGACAGCCAAACACCCTAGCATTTTGTTATCTTATTTTGCCTTTTGATATAGGTTGATATAGCCTAGCTAATTACAAGCACGCTGAAGTGCGAGCAGATTGACCCCTGACCCGAGTGTGACACCAGTCAATATGTGAGTCATATTCGCAAAACACTTTTGTTTTTGCTCCAATTTTGCATGAGTTGAAGTAAAGAATCCAGAATTTTTTCTAGGCTCACAAAGAACTTATGTGTTTCAAATTTGGCCCAAAAAAACCACATTTATTTTGTTAAATTTTGTTAAATTTGATAATCCATCTACTGTACAGGTGTGGCATATCAAGACGCTGATTAAACTGCATGATCAATGCACAGGTGTTCCTGATGAAGGGGACAATAAATGGCCACTCTAAAATGTGCAGTTTGATCACACAACACAATGCCACAGATGTCGCAAGTTTTAAGGGAGCGTGCAATTGGCAAGCTGACTGCAGGAATGTCCACCAGAGCTGTTGCCCGTGAATTGAATGGTCATTTCACTACCATAAGCCATCTCCAATGTTGTTTCGGAGAATTTGGCAGTACATCCAACCGGCCTCATAATCACAGACCACGTGTAACCACGCCAGCCCAGGACCACCACATCCAGCTTCTTCACCTGCAAGATCATCTGAGACCAGTCACCTGAACAGCTGATGCAACAGTCGGTTTGCGAAGCTGAAGAATGTCTACACAAACTGTCAGAAACCTCAGGGAAGCTCATCTGCGTGCTCGTAGTCCTCACCCAGTCTTGACCCGACTGCAGTTCATCGTTGTAACCGACTTGAGTGGGCAAATGCTCACCTTCGATGGTGTCTGGCACTTTGGAAAAGAGTTCTCTTCACGGATGAATCACGGTTCTCACTGTACAGGGCAGATGGCAGACAGTGTGTATGGTGTTGTGTGGGTGAGCGGTTTGCTGATGTCAATGTTGTGAACGGAGTGCCCCATGGTGGTGGTGGGTTATGGTATGGGCATGCAGGTATGGCATAAGCTACGGACAACGAACACAGGTGCATTTTATTGATGGCAATTTGAATGCACAGAGATACCGTGACGAGATCCTGGGGCCTGTGGTCGTGCCATTCATCCACCGCCATCACCTCATGTTGCAGCACGTTACAAGGATCTGTACACAGTTCCTGGAAGCTGAAAAGATCGCAGTTCTTGCATGGCCTGCATACTCACCAGATATGTCACCCATTGAGCATGTTTGGGATTCTCTGGATCGGTGTTTACAACAGCTGACTAGTTTTTACTGACTGGTTTTCAAATGAAACAAAATTTAACAAAATAAATGTTTTTTTTTGGGCCAAATTTGAAAGACATAAGATCTTTGTGAGCCCAGAAAATCCTGGATTATTTACTTCAACTCATGCAACTTTGGAGCAAAAACAAAAGTGTTGTTTATATTTTAGTTCTGTGTACATTAACTGGGCCAAATGGCAGCTTAAACTGGACATACATCCATTTCTATGTTTCATCTACAAGTTTTAGAGTGAGGTGAATATAACTTAATTTCATGAGGTTTTTTATTTATTTTGATTTATTATTGATGTCTATGTTGAAAGGGGGTTTACTGCCACATAACTAGCGGATGCGTAAGGTATTGCAAGTATACAGACTTGACCGCAAGTCTCATTCACTTCAGCGAGATCTGTGCATTATGCTCCCCTGGATAACACTGAAAAGTATGATGCAAAATGTATTTTTGATGGTTTAAAGGTAGGCCTGTAATGCAGTTTTAAGGTACAACTGAGAAAGGGCTATACAAATTTAATTTGATACCTGCTTTTCAGCGCCACCCTTTCGTCTCTCTAGATTAAATTCTGTGTCCATTGCTCCAGGCTCCTGGTCCCAGGGCTCCATCTCCCGATCACTGCAGCGTGCAGAAGCCATGTTCAGAACCACCTTCAACCCCAGCCTCAAGTGGCTACTACGAGCACGCAGTCTAGAGGATGTGGAGGAAGAAGGGAGCTTTGTTGCAGCTCACAATCTGGTTTCCCATTCCTCTGCACGTCTCCTGCGTCTGCAGCAGGGGCTGCTGGGACTGGCGCCCCAGTGGCAACTTGTCGGAGGGTCTCAAGGTTTACTCAAGGTTAGTCTGGTTGAGGAATGGAGATAAAGTTATTGTTTTCACTGGGAACTGGGTGTTTGAAGGGGCTTCTAATTTAGTCTATGGTGGTGCCTGTAGAATACATGTTTGGCAGCAGGGAGTGCCATAGAGAAACATTGAAGCTCCCTGAGAAATCCAATACTTGATGTGGCTTTTAAAATATCATATGCCCTGCACTGAATATATAGCGAAACTCTCAGCCTGTCTATTGTAATTGCAGCCCATGTTCTCTCTGATTGTTGCAATCCATGTACCCAATGAGGCAAGATTCACAATAAAACAGCAGACTCTGAGACATTTTACAGGATAGATAATCTTTTAATCAAAGATTGAAAGGGGGGGGGGGTTGAACTGTAACCAAGGGTTCCTCCTGTCTTTGGTTTGGCATTACAGTATATTCCTCTAACAATGGGGCTGTTCTGCTTTCCGCCTGTAGGGCAGAGCAGGTTCGTTTTTTTAAGTGAGGAAAGGAGACCGGGGGGTATTCTGGAATTTATCTTACGCCTTAAGCGAGGCTTATGAGATGAGATGAGATGAGACTATAAGTCTATAGTGCAAAGTGTAAGTGTGCAAGTATGTGAGGTGTAAAGTGTGCAATTGTGCAACGTATAAAGTGTCATTTGTGTGCATATTGCACTCTGTAGCCCCCAGGGCAATAGGTCCTCGCACTCTCTGTCCTCTGTCCACCTTGGGTGGAGTTGAAAAGTCTGATGGCTCTGGGGACAAACGATCTCCTGAGCCTGTCCGTCGAGCAGCTCTGTGACAGCAGCCTGCCGCTGAACAGGCTTCTCTGTCCCACTAAGGTGGTGTACAGTGGGTGTCTGTCATTGTTCATGATGGACAGCAGCCTGTCGTCCATCTTCTCTCCTATCACAGAGCTAGCCCGCCTGACCAGCTTGTCCAGTCGATTTGAATCCTTCTTCTTGGTGTTCCCGCCCCAGCACACTACGGCATAGAACACGACGCT
Organism: Cyttopsis rosea; assembly: GCA_900302355.1. NCBI lineage: Eukaryota > Metazoa > Chordata > Actinopteri > Zeiformes > Parazenidae > Cyttopsis > Cyttopsis rosea. The sequence continues at coordinate 10,995 of OMKR01053304.1, forward strand.
GGCGACCACTGACTGGTAGAACATCCACAGCAGTGTGCCGCAGATGTTGAAGGACTTCAGCCTCCTCAGGAAATAGAGCGGGGGGCCGTTGGCTGGGTCGACCGTTGCTAGGGCTGTGACAGGGTCCGCGAATCGGTTGTAGAAGACGTTGAAGTCATTCGCTCTCTCCACACTGCCCTCAGCTGAGTTGACCATCTTCTTACAGCCAGTGATGGTCTTCATACCCTCCCATACCTCCCTCATGTTGTTCTGTTGGAGCTGCCTCTCCAGCTTCCTGCTGTAGGCC
>OMKR01053309.1:0-11678 GCA_900302355.1 Cyttopsis rosea
TTTCGAAAATAACCAGACACTTTATAATCCTACTGACTTCAGCAGAGTGTTCCTGTCCACCCCTTTTTCATCTGTCCCAACATAACCCTGCCGCAGTGTCTAATGTGGAAGGAAGAGAGCACCGCCGCGTTATTAAAGGCATGGGGTGAGTTTAATTAAACAATGCTAATGAGCAACTAATTAAAAGCTTTCCGATCAAAACAAGCAACTAATTACCTGGAGCAGAGATGGATAATGAGCGCACTACAATCACTGGCAGACAGGCAAACCCACTGAGACCGGGGTAAATCTATTCCCTTAGTATTAAAGACCACTCTGTTTTCCCTCTCTTCCCCCTTCTCTTCCCGTCGCCCTGCGTCTTTCTTCTTTCTCTGCTCCATCTCTTTCAATATGTCACGACATGGGAGGAGAGGAGGAGGAGGAGTGGGAGCTGGGATCAAGCCAGACACAAATTCTCGAGGTAAACCTATCTTGAATGTTGAGAGAAACATCAAACGTGGCTGCTCTGCTCTGAATTTACTCTCCGTCTCCCCATTTATATCTATCTGTCTTTGTTTTTATCTCATTCTTTATCCGTCTTTCTACAGTTATATGTCCAAAACACCTGCCCGTCAAACAACTCATTTCAAAATCTTGGGCAATAAGATGGGGTCGGCCCCTTGTGTACTCCACTCTACTGGGAAGGTTTTCCACTAGATGCAAGCACGTTGCTTTCGGGTGCAGGGATTCTGCCATGCTGAAACAGGAAAGGACATTCCCCAATGGATGACACAAATTTGGATGTACAGAATTAGTTGAGAATGTCATTATATGCGTTTGACTTCAAGTTTAACTTCACCGGAACTAAGAGCCCTTGCGAGAACCACAAAAAAATGGCACCATATATATTTGGGGGATAACGCTCTCATAAACGCTGTCATCCACCAAACCCAGATTAATTCCCAGAATGCTCTTGTTATTGGATTGCAAGATGATTAAGTATGATTCATAATGCCAGAGAATGTGCTTCCCATGCTCCAGAGTCTAATGGCGATGAGTTTGACACCACTCCTGCCACTCCTGAAGATCTTTGTCACTGGTACGGCTGCTTGGCCATGAAAACCCATTTCAAGAACAGTTAGGGACTCCACTGTAAGTGTTGCAATGGATTCCGTGGTTTAGTGAGCTTGTATAGCAATACCATTCAGCTGAGCTGCTCCTAGACCACCCGCCGACATAACATTTGGATCCATCCGCCTCCACCCCAGATCTGTCTGTACAGTTCTTGAAAATGAATCATCCGGATCTCAGACAGAAGCAGACCTAGACCAGCTCTGGCGACTGTTACACAGATCCGCACCAGTTTTTGATTGCTGTCCAAATTGATCCAGATTTGTAAAAATGGATCTCGCTGCTTTATGGATTCATTTTGCGGTAGATCGGACCTGGATTTGGCCCAGTGTAAATTTTCTATAAGGATGGCATCTGAAAAATAATTTAAGGAACAGACTTGATGGAAGTCTGACAGTACCACGTTCAAAGAACTCTTCAGTACAGCTCATTATGCTGAAAATGTTTGTCTATGGAGATTGCATGGCTGTGTGTTTTTATACACCTGTCAGCAATGGGTGTAGGGTGTCACTTTTGGCCACGTAAGCTGTATGGTAAGTCTGTCTGGTGGTTTACTTGACAAGGGAAGACACCACCACAAGTTGTTCTTTGCATGACAGGAAAATCCCTTAGAACAGGGGTCCCCAACCACCGGGCTGTGGACCAGTACCGGGCCGCAGAACATATGGTACCGGGTCGTTGGTCCGAACACCTCCCCCGTCAGCAGTTATATCGTCACGCAGAAAACCACGCGAAGTCCATGCGCACCGGGTCCACAGTAATACTGTCACGGACAAACCGGTCACGCGTTGGGGACCCCTGCCTTAGACGACCAAGATCACTACCACTGAACAGTGTTTGAAGCCATATGTATACTGCAACATCAGAGAGAGAGAGATATAGGGATAGAGAGAAAGAAAGGTGGGCGGGGTGGGATAGTAGAGGTTTGGTGGGGTGGCATGTAAGAGGAGGGAGCTATAAGTGACTGGGAATGATATGAGTGTGAAATTTCTACTGATAGACAAAGAGGCCCAGAGGCCCAATGGATAAAACAGATATGAGATTGAAGACAAGAAGAATAAAGGGGAGACAGGAAACAAAGGAGCAATGCAGCTGAATATCGTTGGATACGGTGATGTGATGAATGGCCAGATAGAGCTAGGCGGGACACGTGGAATATGCAGAGATGGATCCACTGACGGAGAAAGGAAGAGAGATAAATAGATGGATAGATAGCGATGCCCTCTCGGCATTTTTTCTTTCTTTTGATCCTCTCCTCGCAACTAAAAAGATTATCGGTTTCTCAGAAATGCTTCAGTCAACAGGGAACAGAATACATAGTCTGTTTCCTTTTCTTTCTTTTTGCTCTCCAGCAACTTTATAAAGTAGGATTTTCACATAGATGGTTGTTACTGCAAATTTCCATGTGGCTAATCTGAAATAATCATGCCGGATTAGGCTGGATGGCCCTACTGCAGGTAGTCATGCAGATTTTATCAGATCCAAAATGTCAGACACATACCTAACGAGGAACCAGTAAATCTTCTTCACAACATCAATATGAAACCACTGACTTTGAAGTGAACCTGTACTTGGGACTTTCCTTTTTCCATGAATACTAATTAGGAAGTCAGAATTTTAAATGCTAATGAAGGCCAACCAGAAATATGGATCTCCGTGACATTTTATGCAATTAGCCTTGACTAGTACAACAGACATGCGCATACAGTACATGCACACAGATAAAGCTTGTGTAGTTTATTGCTTCATCCTCCACAGTCCACACTGCTTAACTAGGGGTCGGGTCAGTTGAGCACTCACTGAAGGCTATTGCCGGAACCTCAACAATTTGGCATTCAAACATGCTGACAGAAGTCAAACTGCATGGAAATACAAAGAAACGATGATATAATACTATGCATCAAAGGCAATAACAATGTAGACTAACAAAATGGTGAACACATTTTATACAACAATACTACTACTACTATTACTACAACTACTACTTTGAATAATAATAATATTAATAATACGTACATTGTTAATACCAAAGCAAAATGCATCCAAATGCCAAAGATTAAGCAACACTGACTTAAGAATCAACTGTAAGGTTCAACTTAGAGTCAGTTGAGTATTAACATTGGACTAAGTCCCAAAAAAAAGAAGCAATCAGAAATTCAAGGGCTGTAACTACATCCTTTAGCCTGGAAAGCCTGCCCCTTACCAGCACAACTGCTTTGATTGATAGTTAATTTAATGAAACAATAAATAAAGCAATGCCGCAAAGGTCTGATTTCCAACAAGTCGTGAGACCAATTCAAGGTAGTAGTGGGAGTGTCAATACAACATTGCACTGAAAACCAATTTGTTGAAACTGCAAATACATATTTAGTTAAAATGACAATCTCTGTGACTTGAGGTGTACATAAAGCACAACTTGAACACAGGTCCACACAGCTATGATTAACAATACCACCACTACCGTGAATTTGGACACAAAATATATTAACATCTTATTCATTATAAATAAGAATTATAATTTTGATATAGTTATTCATGTCGGCTCTAATGATGTGAGGATGAGGCAATCAGAGATCACAAAGAGTAACATCGCTAGAACTTGCGATTTCGCCAGAAAGATGAGTCTGCATCGAGTAATTGTCTTTGGTCCCTTGCCTGCGAGAGGCGATGATGAAAGGTTCAGTAGATTAGTCTCACTTAACTGGTGGCTGGCTAAGTTCTGCAGAGACCAAGGACTCCCCTTCGTGGATAACTGGCCTTCCTTCTGGGGGAGACCCGACCTGCTGAGCATGGACGGTATTCACCCTAACGGGGAAGGCACCATCATTCTTTCCAGGAACATAGATAAATGTTTGAGTCAAGTATGACATCTCACTCTAGACAAGGTCGGGACACAGGTGAGTAGAGAGCCTGGTAGTACCACTTTAAAGGGTTCAGCTGGTCACTGGCCTAATCACAGTGTTTGTAGAATAGCGTTTACTGTACTACCAGATACCAGTATCAATTCCCTGCCGTGCTCTATAGTTCCCCAAATACAAACCAGGCTCTAAACAACGCAATTTTACTAAAGTTAAAACCAGGGAGGGAATGGGGGTGAAGGGCACCGATCAGCCTACTTTAATGAGAATTGGTCTCATGAATATCAGATCACTCCCCTCCAAAGCATTGTTATAATGATTTGATCAGAGACAAAACCTCCATATGATGGGTCTATGTGAGACTTGGTTAAAGCCAAATGATTTCTTACCACTAAACAAAGCTTCTCCACCAAACAACCATATTTCCTCAAATATAAACCGGTAGTCAAATAAATGACTACCGGGCAATAAATGCCGTGGGGCATGGTTGACACGAACAAATAAAAGTCTGCCTCAAATGCAGACCCTTGGAAAAACTCTGATCGGAGCTGTGGAGCTCCGCACCGGAACAGCTCTGCAGCTCCGATCAGAGCGATCTTTTCTCCAAACAAAGCAAATAAAAAAGTGTGTTTTTATTGTGTATTTAATTTACGCCGTTTCCTGCTGCTGCGGAGCAGATCGCAGATAACTTCTTGCAGCGAATGTCCCGCTCTCGATCTCCAGCGCTCCAAAGCTGCGTTCAAGAGACTTAGGGTAGCTACTAGCTCTCTCTTTTTTCACCATACATGTGTTTGCATGATCAAATATACTAAACAGAGGTAAGTAGATATAAAAGCCTGTCTCTATATAAGTCTGCTTCCAATAAAGGCCTGGTAGCCTCTGCAGTTGAGGTAAATAAGGGCCCCGGTATACATAAACCAACCCATAATAATGGCAACACTATTGATCTTCTACTAACCCGGGGCATTGATCTAACATGGTGGTTCTCCCCTATACCTCCACTATGTCTGACCACTATTTCATAAAATTTGAAATTAATTCGCTTAATTCGCTCCCAGCATTCCCAGCAGGACCAGAGCTATAGCAGCCGTAACATTAGTGCCTTAATTACTACTACGCTTTCTGACCAATTGCCCACAGCTATTGCTCCTTTCCCATTTTATGAAGGTCCCATTGATAACCTCACAAACAAATTCAATTTGGCCCTCTGTAATGCTTTAAATACGAATAAAATTGCGTGTTAGGAAACCAACACCTTGGTTTACAGATGAGACCCGAGAACTTAAGCAATCCTGTAGGAATCTTAAGTGTAAATGGCGTGCGAGTGTTCCGTCAGGCATGGGGCGATAGTTTGCTGAACTACAAACGTTCTCTTTCGTTAGCCAAAACTAAATATTTCTCGTGGTTAATTTGTCTTAATAAAAATAATCCTAAAACTTCATTTGATACGGTAGCTATGCTAACCCAACAACAGCCTCTTCTCAACAGCTCTTCCACAGCTAATGACTTCATTTAATTCTTTACTCTGAAAATTGACCTTATTAGAGAAGAGATTAAAGGCACTCAACCTCAACCCCAATCAATTCCTTCTAATAGTGAGACAGGAACAGGCACTAAGGCAGATGGCATAGATAACCTCTCACACCTTGATGCAGTATCTCTTGAAATCTATCACAGTTGGTAAGTGCAGCAAAACAGACAACATGCTTACTCGACCCACTCCCTGGAAAGCTTGTTAAAGAGCTGTTTCCAATTTTAGGACCCTTATTATTAACATTATTAACTCATCTCTCCCCTCTGGCACTGTACATATGGCTTTTAAGACAGCCATGATTACCTTACTCAAAAAGCCCAACCTCGACCCTGAGAGTCTTAGCGACTATAGGCCAGTCTCAAATCTCCCCTTCATCTCCAAAATTCTTGAAAAAATCGTAGCACAACAGATTACTGATCACATGTCCTCTAGTGATTTTTTTAAATTATTTCAGTCCAGGTTCAGAGCCCTGCACTCCCTCACAAAAGTGGTTAATAATCTTTTATTAGCAATGGACACCATCAGTGGAGTGGAGCGCTTGACCTCGGACCAGACCTACTGCTAGATTGCCTTGAGACGTGCATTGGCATTAGAGATTTGGCACTTCCCTGGTTTAGATCATATCTTTCAGAGAGGACACACCATGTAATTCATGGCAATGTGACCTCTGAGTATTGTAATGTTACTTGTGGGGTCCCACAGGGATCGGTACTTGGTCCTTTGTTGTTTAGTGTTGCCATTTGGTACCTTATGTACCATCTCGAGCCTTATGCTCACAACATGTTGGTCTTTTAGCGATTCCGAGAGTTAAAAAGACTCTGGAGTCCGCAGTACTCTGGAACGCCCTACCTGCGGAAATCAGAGCTGCTACTTCTGTAGAAATGTTTAAATCAAGACTTAAGACAAATTTTTACAGTCTTGCATTTGGCTAACAACACCCGTCCTGTTAATTTGCCTGATGGGGTGATGATGGGGTTCTTCCAAATATCTGTAAGCTACTTAGGGACCAAGCTCCCTCTCCATCTCTACCAGGTGGTAAGAGGGGAGAGGGGCAGTGGAGGGTCACCACTCTCTGTACTCCACCTCTTGTATGCTCTGGAGGAAGAAAACGGATGTCTCGTGTGTGCAATTTAGGGAAATTAACATCTAGTCCTACATAACAGATCTGACGTCTGGATATTAACCCACTGTGTTCTACCTCTCTTGCTCTGAGAGAGGGGGTCAATCTGCTGCGAATGGAAGAAGGCTGTTGCTGTGGTCATGGAGCGGGTGACCGGTCGTGACCCTTTCTAGATGTGGAGGATACTGCTCTGACCAACCTGGATCGGACCTGATGAGGACCACTTCCATGGAGGCGTCTACCTGCGGCACTCTGCACCAGCAAATAGACTTTCACACTGTCTAGCTTTAACATTGCAGAGTATAGAAATACAATAACCTATGATTTGTATTATATTATTAATGTTGCCCACTCGGCATCCACTGCAGCCTGGTCATTCTGAAAGGGGGATTCCTCCTTCTGTGGCCCCTTCTCAAGGCTTCTTCCTTTTTTTTCCCAAAAGGGTTTTCTGGTAGTATTTCCTTGCCTGAATGGGATTCAGACTAGGGGATGCCATTAATTTCTTTGTGAAATGTGGATTTGTGAAGCCAGACTGTATTGTGATTAAGAGCTATATAAATAAACTTGACTTGACTTGACTTGAATTATTTATCTAAATACCAAATGCACCGATCCAGGAGTAGTTTTAAGTGTGAATTTGATCATTCTTTCTCTTGTTTGATCGTGGAAGCCAGAGAGCATGAGGGGCATACAAATTATGCCACAAATACTGAGGCCTTTTCTGAGTCTTACTCAGACTCAAACGATGGAATTGTATGATGAGGCATACAAAGCTGCACTGCCCTAAATGCTATGCTAATTGAATGGATCGTGACATCCATTTCAATGAGAGAGGTAAAGGATTTTTTTTTACTTCCTTTTTCTCAGAAGATGAATAAATTGTCCCTGGTGTCAGAAAGTCTTAGGCCAACTAACACCCCGACAGAAGACAAATTGAGGAATTGTGGGAGCTTTCCTGTAAGTCTACACCAGACGCCACGGCGGCCAATCCGACCACAACATTGCGGCGGTGGCGGCGATTGGTAGGAAGAGGTCACATCCAGCCTTTTGTTTGAGTGTCACATACACAAAATGCAAAAATTTGTCATTAAGTGAAATTTTGTCAAACAGACACACGGTCACCTAATTCAGTTATACTCGCCCGAGTAGTCAGGTGCTGCGTTGTGTAGCTGCGCAGGGGCAGATTGTAATGACAGGTCTAGAGGGCGATGCACTACGGGCATGACCCCGTCACCACAGCCCTGTGGCTTGCGGTCAATTTCTACAAGAACAGTATAGAACATGCATGTCATGCAGATTTCCATCAAACAACCCATTACAGCATCTCCCAGTTGACTAACGGTGGAAAAGTGAATGATTTGCCCTGAGGGTAGTGTTGCATATGAGGTTATGAAGTACCCACAAACTCTCACACAAACAAGGGAAACACCATGTCCTTTCCCGAAATCTTTCTATTCTCAGCTGACGCAAAGACAGGGGGAGAATGGTTTTTCAAACATCAGTACAACGCGCTGTGACAGCTGTGCCACGGAGCAACTGTGTGGGCAACCCAATCGTAACTATTTTTGGTCAGCTATTTTTATTTTAAACCAGGACACGTCGTACACACCTATTGTACACACTGGAGAGAGATGGAAACTCTTGCGTGAGAAAATGTTCACATCCACAAAGGTTTCGGGGGGAAGGGTAAGAGTGCAGTACAGATAATTAAAGTTTTGTTTCCTTCAACTATTTCCTTAAAAATAAACAAGCAAAAATAAACTGCCAAAAACAAAATCACTAATATGCCCCCTGATCCCTGGCCCTACATCCTGTCAACATGCTGGCAGAAGAATAATAGATGATAATTTTGAATGCGCACTATGGAGAGTGTGCGTTTCAGTGTTTTTGATAAGGATCCGTGACCTTGTTTAGAGCTTGTGGGTCTTCAAGGGTTTTTTTCCAACAAAGCTCCGAGGCTCCAGCCTCTGCAGAAAATATACCCAGACATAGAGCGACCGCATCACACTGCATGCATCCACCCCCTTTTCCTCTTTTCCGTCTCCCCTCATCAAGTCTGGCAATATGTTTTTGCAATGCTGTCTGAGAGAGGTGGAATTGGTCACATAGAAAACATTGGCCATCATGCATAAACTGAACATTTATGCATTTTTCTCCATAAATGTTAGTAGATACAGATTAAGCGTGTCCTCCTCCTTCCTTCCTATTTAAAGGCATTTGTTAAGTTCAGCCAAGCACACAAACAATATACTGGCACGAGACAGCACTCAGGGGCTGAGCATGGCTCTCTCCCAGTAACAGAGCACATCGCTCTGCTACCACTCAGCAGTTGTGCTATAAGAGCCGCAGCTGGGTTTTCAAGCAATTGCAAATAAAAACAAATTGTGTGAAAGGATCAATAGCAGTACTAGTACTAGTACAGTATTTGCTGTAACCGTGTATTTGCATAAGCTTGCATGAGGTGTGCTTATTTGTTCTGGTTGCAAAGGTGAGTTCCATTTCAGGTTTTTCCTCGGTTTACTCAGATTGCATTGCTTTAGGGTCCTCTTATTTGCGAAGACCATGATATTCAGAGGTTATAGGCACCAGAGGGCAAGAAGCAAGATAACCGCATTAGCGAGGTATGTTTAGGCTCAACTGGGTTTCCTGGGACCCAACGCTGACTTTTTAATCAAGGTTTATCATCACTGCTGCACGGCTAACCTGCTTCGAGGCACGATACGCTCAGGTTAACAGATCAAAACATTTTAAAGTACTGACCATCGACCAATCCGCTGCTTTAAGAAATTGAAATCAGCATTCAGTTGCCCTTTTCATTTTTCTGTTGACTGAGAGTGTTTTTTATTTTTTCAAGTTTGATGTTTTATATGTATTATATGTGTTGAAGTTGAATTTGAGGTCCAGATACCAATACAATAAATGAAAAAAATACCCCAAACGGATTAAATTTTATTGGAATTTGTGCGAATAAGATTTAGTCTATAGTGAAATGCATGAGTAAAGGAGGCAGCAATAGCATTATTTTTGCATACGTTTTGTTATTTGGTAATTTGGTCATTTAATTGTTTTGTAAATTCACTACCTGTGTGTTGTTCAGTGCTGTGTTTAATGTGCTGTGTTGCATTATTCTGCATTGTTTTGTGCTCCGTTGTGTTTCTATGCTGTATCTGGGGCGCATCACTTCAGAGCAGCGGCGTCCAAACTGGATCGAGGAAGAAATGATGTGATTGGAAGAGATGGGTCTAGGTTCACGCGCTAACATTCAGGCCTCCAAAAAATAAGACTGAAACTAAAAACCCCTCGGGAATGCGAAAGTGTAAAAAATGAATGTCTGTAAATGGACAAATAATGCACGAGCAACGTACACACACGATCAAGCCTCGTTCCCGCTGCCGACGTTCAGTTCATATCGGCTTTGAATAGAAACACCGAACCTTTATATTTAATTCAATTCAATACCGTTTCTATCGCTATGTCGCAAATCTGCTGAACTGCTTTACGGTCGCGCGCCGCACCCAAGAAGCTTTGTTTGCCGATTGCCGATTTAGTTCAAGGTTTCAGTGCAAATAAGTCGGATTGTGATAAAGTACATGTGATATTTCCCCTCTCCTGGGATTTTTAGAGAGTTATGAAATGACCTATATCGGGATAGACGATTTTGGCCATATCGCACAGCCCTGTTGAAGACACAGGTAGCGTCAGTACAACTTAATATGCCTTTTACTACCAGCGTTCGCCTCCGGCAAAAATAACATCCATTTTTTTTTCACAATAAAAGGAGCTCCTTTCCCGCCTTTTTTAGGCAACGTCCGGTTTTTCCGACTCCCACCATCCGATCACGACTACTGAGGTACGCCCACCCTTAGCTATGAATCCATTTCCCCGCTTAAATTGAATACCACCACAGTCACATATAAATGCACTGCATTTATACAGCGCTTTTCTAGCCACCAAGGCCACTCAAAGCACATGTTATATGCCTCTCATTCACACACCCACGGCAGTGTCAGCAAAGCCATGCAAGGAGACAACCAGTTCGTCGGGTGCTCTTAGGAGTTAAGTGTCTTGCTCAAGGACACATCGGCAAATTAGCCAGACAACCACTCTACCTCCGGAGCTACTGCCGGAGCTACTTAATTTCTTTGTAATGCACGCCAGATGGAAGTAATTCTAATGATGTAACGTCAATATATCAATATAAAATCGTATCGTGACCCAATCATCAACATGGGATAGAATCGATTATTGAATCGAATCGTGACCATATTGTATGGATCTAATAGTGAGATTGCCACGGAGCCCTAGCTGATCCCCGTACGGCCGTGTGACATTATGAAATGACTGACGGGCTGTAGAGAGTGGACAAAAGATGTATGCGTCCCCTCCATTGCAACTCCGACTAATGTTCCATCTGCTGCGGGACTGATTGAGACACCTGGGGAAAGTGGCGTGGAGAACACGCCGTCTCTCGCCAATCAGCAAGAGATCCCTCTAATCACACGACTGTAATAGAATGCTCGGCTATAACCCGCCAGCATCCTAAATGTCAGGCCTGATTTGTAAATTATATGCTACTCCTAATTACGCTGATATTTCCTAGAGCAAAACAACCCCTCTCAATCACTCTTCTTTCCCCCCCTTAGTTTTGCTCGCTGTCCCTTCCCTTCCTTCCCTCACTCTCCATCTTCTATTCCTCTCTGACATAGTTTTGATCATTTTTAAAAACTTATTGATCAGCTGGATGTGAAGTGAGGCGGACAAGGTCATTATGGAGTACGGTACACCCACGTTTGACAATTTTCAAATAAATAAATAAATAAATAAATAAATAAATAAATAAATCGATAAATAAATAAATAAATAAATAAATAAATAAATAAATAAATAAATAAATAGATAGATAGATAGATAGATAGATAGATAGATAGATAGATAGATAGATAGATAGATAGATAAATAAATAAATAAATAATATAAATGCAATATTATACAATTTGTTTATTTCTTGATAAAATAGAATTTCAAATGACATCGCGAATACATATTTCAGAAAATA
>OMKR01053311.1:0-11873 GCA_900302355.1 Cyttopsis rosea
CAGCAGCACCGCGGAGACTTAGACCCAAATCCCGCTTACATAAGGGGCTTTGGGAGGATAAGAGCGACTTTACATCCAGATAACATCTGTGACCTCTGACCCCCGGGTTCTCCTGGTCCATTTGGCTCTGTCTGTTCAATCTTCCTACCTTTCATAGTGCATTTTTGGTTATTTTTGTAGCCCCGCCACCATATCATCCCTCTGTCTGATCGCTCGGTAGCTCACTGCACCTCAACGGAAACCATGCGTAGCCGTGATGCGACGGCTCTGAATCTAAAATGAATCGTGAGGTGTGAGATTTCCATTATGCGAGAGGTGGTGGTGGAGGAGGTGGAGGTAGAGGAGGTTATGCATCATCAGGCTCCACAGAGGACTTACACTGCTACAAATGAAAAAAGGAGGAGTCTGCTAGTAGGTTAATAAAGCTTTTTGATTGTTTTGAAAAAATCTATGTTTTGGACACAAAAATCTAGCATTTTTGGTTGCAACAATCCTAAAAAACAATGTTTGTAAAACACTACAAAATCTAGGATGGACAGGATAAAGAATGACAAAACATGTCCATCCATCCATTTTCTAACCCGCTTATCCTGGTCAGGGTCGCGGTGGCAACAGGGCCAACAAAGCAGCCCAGACGTCCCTTTCCCCAGCAACTTCCTCTAGCCTTTCCTGGGGGATCACTAGGCGTTCCCAGGCCGGCTGAGAGATATAATCTCTCTGGCGTGTCCTGGGTCTCCTCCCAGTTGGACGTGCCCAGTACTCCTTCAAAGGGAGGCGTCCAGGGGAGGCGTCCTTACAAGATGCCCGAACCACCTCAACTGATTCCTCTGTACGCTGAGGTCCTCCTGGATCACGGAGAGTGAGCCCGCCACCCTGCAGAGAAACCCAATTTCAGCCGTTTGTATCCGCAAACTCATTCTTTCGGTCACTACCCATACCTTATGACCATAGATGAGGGTGGGAACGAAGACTGACCAGTAAATTGCCTCTCGGCTCAGCTCCCTCTTCACCATCACTATTACTGCAGCTGTGGCACCTAACCGGCGATACATCTCCCGATCCCTTTTACCCTCATGCCTGTTCGGAACGGGCCGATTGCTTGGTATTGTTGCTTGCAGGTTTCCAATCAAACATCATGTTACTGAGTTGGCCAATTACTGTTGTCATCACACTAAATGATGTCACAACTTTGCATGTATCCAATTTTACACATGATGTTCAAAGGCTCCATGTAACTGGGTGTCTACAGGTAGCAGCAAGTTCAATTTAAGACTTTTTTGGCACACCTGCTGCAGTCGCGCACGGTGCACTTCCTGATGGCGCACGCTGTCCCTTGCCAGGCGCTCCGCTCGCTGCGCTCGCTCTCCTCCTCTCGTGCGCGTGTTTGTCAGGCGTGCATCTCGTGCTTTGTCTCACTCAGCTGCACGTGCCCAGCACTTTGCCTCAAGTCATACACCGGGGCGTCGCGGGGAGATATACTGTTTCTCACGGGAAGCCCCGCTCCCCCCCTGGTTCGCTGTTCACTGTTTATTGAAAGCTTATTAATATTACACGTGTCGCATGTCCAAATTGCATCAAATTCAACACTGCACGTCCTTGGGTCCCCAGCAGTACACCCGCCAAGTGTGAAGTAGATCGGATGATGAAAGGTTGTCGAGATAATCGAAGGACAGACAGACAGACAGACAGACAGACAGACAGACAGACAGACAGACAGACAGACAGACAGACAGACAGACAGACAGGCAGGCAGGCAGACAGACAGGCAGGCAGACATACAGACAAAGATTCCTTCCTTTATTAGTGAGATGATTATCATAATTATTATTAGTAGTAGTAGTAGTAGAGGTGGTAGTATAACATAGATAGCATACAGTTCACCAATAATACTTAGTTACATATTCTTTTGCATGTGAAATCTTATACAAAAACAATATTATTAAATGTCTTTGGTTGAAAGTTGTTGCAGGTACGGATCAATCAGTGCAACCGAAGCGCTTCCTTTGACATTCACCTCTTCCATTCACAAGAACCACCCATCGTTTCCATGGTGATTTGTTGAGCATATTTTCACAGTTTGAGTGAGGACATATTATGGGATGGCAGGGGGACTCACCAGGGCGCAGAGAAGGTCCACGGCCTCCAGGATGAGCTCCTGGTGGCCGATCCGGGACACCCCCAAGTCCTCCAGCTCCTGGTGGGTGATACGGAGAAGCTGGTCCCCGCCGACTTTCTCCCTCTCGAAGGTCTGGATGTACTGCTGCAGACAGTCGTCCAGGCCTGAGGAGCAGCACAGGAAGCCATTTCCTGTTTCTAGTCTCTTATGTTAGTGCAGATGTAGCCAAAAGAGCTGATTTGTGGAGGTACAAAAGAATGAATACAACCCTTAAAAACCCGATAAAATGCACGGTTTGCCACCGCTTTTCTCTGGTATAACATCTGACAGTATTGTGAGTTTCCTTGTTTTTTTACCGACGGCATGGACTCTCAGTGAGAAAATGCTGTAGAGTGGTAAGTTTCTCTGGCAAAGTTCCTCTAAGGGCAGATGTGTAGGCTGCATAAAGAAAGATAAGCAAATGGAAACCACACATAACCGCACATATTATGTCAAAATTCCTGAAGCTACGTGCGTGTTTCACTTGGTCCTTTAGCACATTCTGTGTTTTGAGAATTATAGGAGTTAAAGTAATAAATGAAAGAAGAATATTTTTCTAATGCCTCAGGGACAATGACCTTTACACCTGTTGTGAATTAGTCTCTCCTTCTGACGGAGATCCATCTGCATGTGCAAGATAAGATAAGATCAGATAAGATCTGATAAGATAGGATCTCAGTATCTCGTGACGCTCATCAAAATCAAATCTCGGATTCGTCGTGCCTTTTCATTTTTCAAGTCATTTTTCATTCATCAAATAATTAACGAAATCAGTGCACAAAATTTTTCTTTCGGGTTACTCTTATATAAATTGAAGCTTTTTGAGTGCTTGTAAACCATGACTCTGAGGTCATGTGCCATTATAAATTGTTATTGTTTTAAGATCTACGGAACCAAGGAAATAATAAAACTAATTATACTATGCCTCCACACTTGATTTGGGTGTAAACTATATTACTGTTATGAATATTAATAAGTGGGAACTATGTTCTGAGGGAATCTTCTGCCTTCCATTGCTACAACAAAGCCAGAGATCCGAGGCTGAAGTGATCGTATTATTATTATTATTATTATTATTATTATGTTATTATTACATCACTTCAGAGCCATTATCCCAACAGACGTTTGCAATGAATTGCAAATGCAAACTTTTCATTTTCCACAACCTTAAATCCATCCCCTGGTTTCATTGAGAGCGACACATGTTCATCCTGGCATCATCCAGGCTGAAGATTCAGTAATGATGTTATTTGATTTACTCATTTACTGTTCTGGAGCTTTTGATGCTGAATGTCTGACTATAGAGCAATGTCTGTGCAGTAATTCAGGAATAATTCGACACTATTAAAAATATTAATTATTATTGCTAATTAAGAGAATATGCTCTGGCTTGGACGTCGTGTGCAATGGACATCAAGTCTTTTTTTTCTTAAATCTCATTTGTCATGTACATATATGTTACCCCTGCCCTTTACTTCGACCTCGTGCCCTTATATGTGACCTCTACTTGTACGGTTGTACTTAAAGTCTTATCTGTTTGTGCCTACTACGTAGTTGTTGCTTGCCTTGCCACAAGAATTTTATTGTCCAGAATGACCTTGTGTTGTACTGTACATTTGACAAATAAACACTTTGAACTTTGAACCTTGAACTGAGATCATGCACTAGTGACAATATATCTCTTGTACATACAACTGAAAACAGACAAAAATAAAATACTGCATTATTAACCCCGGCTGCTCTTTAAATCTGTATGTTTATTTAATTCAATTTATCTATGTATTTATTTTTATTATTATTTTTTTTTTTATTATTATTTTTCTGAGTCATCTACTAGATTCTGTCAGTCTGTCCAGTCACTCACGTAAGTATTACAGTCTGTCTCTTAGAGGCACAGATGGGTGGGGTGCATGTGTGTATGTGTATGTGTATATGTTTGGTGGCGCCCAACTAATTCTAATATTATCATAGGTCTTATATTGTTACAACAGCATTGTTCTCCGATCCAGATGTGAGCCTCAGTCCTTCTGTGATGCCTGAGTGATCGCCAGGGGGGTCGCTTTCTGTGTGTGTTCGCAGCTGCTTATTGTTCTATCTCTATCCTGATACCACATAGTATTTCATGTTCTCTAAGAACACTACATTGCAGTATTGGCTAATTAAAATTAAAGAATACTTCCAAAATGTGGGCACTGGTTCGAATAGTTAGTCAATTAAGGATTAGGCAGAAACAGAAATAGGCACAATTTAGGACCAACTGATTTAGTTTATTATGTTAATAACAGCCCCTCTAGGTTCTGAGATGGTCTCAATTTGAATGCTGATGTTTTTGAGGAAAAGTGAAATCCCAAATAACCTAACAATTTGTCTGAGCAGACTGCAGAATGATGTGACTTATTGCTGAATGCATCCTGGCCAAAAGTAAGATTAGCAGTTTAAAGCAAAACACATAATGCATGTAGATTTATTAAAGGTTAGGTAACACACATTGACCATGAGATAACGGATGGTTGATCAAATGTTATTGATCAATGCCACTTAGTCTGCATAAGTTAAAAGAATATAAACTAATTAGGAATACTGAATTTAGCACTACATTTTTAAATGTATTGGTTATGTGATTCACACTTTTATTAACTGCTCTAGTTGATTAAGATATTGTCAGAACTGACTAAACAGTGACAATTGTCCAGCACTGTTGTGAATAATCTTGTCTGCTGTCTGCTGCGTTTCAGAATTAGCGCTGATGATGGATCTAGTACAGGAGATTAGTGGTGATGGTTGTCACATGGCCATGAGTCAAAAGGGGGGATGAAGGCTGGGTCATTACATTTCATTTATTTTCTTTATTTTCTGTTGCTTGGCCATTTCTATGCAAGTTAGTTTAGTTTTATAATTAGTTTTAGTTCCTTGAATCTATGTCAGTGGATTTGGGATGTATCCCGTTTTAATTAATTATGATAAATGGGGAAGTGATGAAATTGTGTGATATATTGAGATCAATGTGGCCACTGCACAACCTCCGACCAGGTGACTGAGTGGTAATCTGTGTCTTCTGGAGAAAGAGCTAGAACTAGGCCCAATTCCTGGGCCTGTTCCAAGTCCACCTCACCAGTGCAGCAGCAGTTAATGTAGCAGAATGACCAACAACGCCCCACCAACAGTAGAAGATCAGTCACGTCTTTATGATCACCTTCCTCATCACCATCGCCATCGTCCTGCTCATCGCCCCAACCCTGGAACACTGTCCCATGAAGGGACTAAAATAACAGCCGCTCCCACACCCACACCATACCCAGAAGACGTTTGTGATGTTTGTGTCTAATCTTGATTACCCTGTCCCTATAAGATGCGTTATTCATCATTTTCACACAACATATCTTTTGTTGTTTTCATTACTGCAATTTCTTTAAGTGTTTCTTTCAGTGTGTTTGTTCCATTATAACCAATTCTCACACTCTATCTTACTGATGATTCTTCTATTCCTCTCATGTTGTATTATCCCTATTATTAAAACTTTTGTGAGTTGGGTGGTCTCCACAAAAATGGGACAATGTATAGATACAGATAGATACAGACAACAACAATGAGAGGAATACTATGGCTCCCGCTTCCATTTTCAGTGGGCTCCACCTTTTAATCAATTACTCACTCAAGTTCTTTGTAAATCATTTTTGCATGTAAACAATTTTTCCTATAATCTTACTGAGGATGGGGAGATTGAGAGTAGTCTCTTTTAGACTTCCTGATGATTTAGATGATCCTCCATGGGTTTTGGTTTTTGTTTTCCAGAATGTATTTTAATGTTTAGAGGTGTAATTTGATCAATGGTGTTTGTCACAGTGGAGCTGAAAGTATTAATTGGCTCGTCTCAGGGGCCACTGGAATGGAGTGTACATCCAGAAAAGAGGATACTGAACATGTCTATAGTAAAAATATGCCCCCGTGAAAATATGTTTTTTTTTTAAACTGTTTTGGGTTTAGTGTCCAATTGAGTGGGGAGGAATGTATCAGGGGAAAATATATATTCTGCCCAAAATATTCTCACACCTTTGTGTGAATGTTTTGAAGATATCTTCAAATTACTTTACTCTTACTTATATGATCAATATTCATACGCTTCATATAATATTCTTATATCATTTCATATGCTTTGTTCATACTCTCTTCCTTTTCTCTGTGTGTGTATGCAAGGCCATACCAGGCACAGAGATCTCCACAAAAGACCAGATGTGCATTCCTCTCTCTCTCTCTCCCCCCTTTTAGGCACACCTCCATTTTCAGCTGCTGCTGTGCTGTGAACCATTTTGTACTTCTCCTGTCTCATGCTGTGACCACTTGGACAAAGATACCCAGCTGTTATAAAATTTACATAAACCTTTAAGAAGTCATTACTTTGACTTATTTCTCTCTGCCCTCATCCGTCTCAGCCAATGAGCCAATAAGCCTAGAGGAGGCCTTGAAAAACCTTCCACAGTAGCTGAGGCTAATGCTGTGTGCACAAAGTACAGGATGTGTTTCACTGGTCTACCAACCCCTCTGAGGAGGCCTCCAATTCCTCCAGGGTCATTGATGACTGTTGGGCTTCCATGGCTGCACCTGCTGGTGTTTGGTCTGGACAGGAAGTGGCAGCCGTTCTTTGTTTTCATAAATGTTTGGAGCATGATGTGTGTTCCCGTGCTCTGTTGTTGCCACAGCTTCCTCAGGCTGTGATGCCACCTGAGCAGTCTAATGTCAATATCCTGCCACATGACCTACTGATAAAGAAGCAGTGTGATGACAGTGTGGTGAACAGTGTTCTTCTGTGTGTAGAGAGGGCGGAGACCTTCTAGGAGAGAACGTGTACACGAGCATGCTGACGTTTTGTGTCTTCTCAAGAGCTGGGACAAGCTGTCTATTAGAATGGGTGTGCTGTATCATACCTCGAGGAACATGGTTACAAAGAGGAAGGCTTACCTGTATGTTGTCCCGACATCTTTGAGGGCCAAATTGTTGGGGGTGTGCATGATGAAGGTAGCCATCAGGGGCAACGGAGGACGCCATAGGCGGTAAAATAAATAAAATAAATAAAATAAATACATCTACAATAAAAAACACTATTTTTATTGTTTTTCATTTGTATTGTTTTTTTTTTTTTATTGGGGCGCACTGAGGACAGTCCGCCCCGGCCGAGGGTCATGCCAGGGGCAAGGGAGGTGGACGTGGAGTCCGAGTCTGCGGCAAGGTCGGGGCGGAGGGGCACTGGGTTTATAAATATGGTTGCCGGTGCTGCATTGGCTCATGTGTTTGACCAATAAACGTACACTTACGTCTGGACCAATCACCGTGCACTTATGTCACTCATGGTTCTTCTTGGAAAGTACCTGCCCTGGAGTAGGAGCTAAAAAACTCCCTCATAACGGAGTTCTAAGAACTACTATTGTTCCAAGTTCCTGCAGTGCAGACACATTAAAAAAGGGAGGGTTCCTCCAAAGGTTCTTAGAACTTCGAAGGGGGGAGGGTAGGCGCCAGAATCTGCGCGCCTGTTTTAGATGTAGTATATTGTATCTTACACAGTTTGGAATGAAACAAGCACTGTGCGTAATGGGAACACTCACGCACCCTCCCCTTGCATGAGTGTGTAGTGCTGCCTATGGAGGACGCTGTACCTGACAAGGCAGAGGTTCTTCTGGCACGGTCTGTAGAGGGATGTCAAGGAGTGTTTGAGGTGCTGTAGGAGGTATGTCATTAGCAAGACTCTGTAACCAGAGGCCAGAGCTCCCCTGGAGAACATGATCACTGCAGAGCCCCTGGAGCTCGTGGCCATTGACTTCTGGTAAGTAGAGGATTCTGCAAACAAGTCCTTGGATGTGCTTGTGGTTACTGACCACTTTACCAAGCTGGCGCATGAGTTCTGCTCTGCTAGCAAGGGCGAAACATCGATGGCCTCAAGCATTGAAATCACTCATGTTTGCGTACAATTGTACGATCCATGAGACCACAGGATTTGCTCCCTTCAAGCTCATGTTTGGGAGGGTGGCAAGATTGCCTGTTGACATGGCTATTGGCTCTGTACCTGAGAACCCAGAGGTCATTGATTATGACCAGTATGTTCAATCCTTGAGGAAAGATCTGAGGGAGGCCTTTGATACTGCACAGGTGTGTGCAGTGAAGCAGTTGAAGAGGCATGCAGACCTGTACAACAGAAAGGTCAGGGGAGTGCCTTTGGAGATAGGTGATAGGATATTGCTGGCCAACACTGTCACTGCTATGAATGCTGACAGTCACAATCTTAAGATTCAGAACAGCGTCACTGGTCAGGAGAAGACAGTGCATCGGAACTTGGTACTGCCAGTAAATTTTCTCTCTATTCATGCTTCCTCAGATGTTGGCACAGATGTCACTGATGTGACAGTGTCTATCGACTCAGATGATGGACATGTGGATTCTGCTGTTGACGATACAGTGGATGGTACTGAGTACAGGAGAAGAGTGCGGGTGTCGGGGCTGCAATGATGCAATGTCCTTGAGCGCTCAGTACATTTTGCCTCCTTTGGCTGTATCGTCACTTGCAGGCTTACTGCTGTTAGAGACCTGGATACTGACCTTGTGCGGGACGGTGTTGTCACTGTGAACGGAGACCATGTGTGTGCTGATCTATCTGTTACACAAGTTTAGTTAAGACCGTGCCTGTACTGATCTACCAATCACTCTTTACTTGACCAGCTAGGGACGGGCCTTGTTGACATGCCTACTGCTTTGGTAGCACATGACACTGTTACCGCTGGTGTAGTTGACGTTTCTCACCCGCACTCAAATTATTAAAAAAATTCTTTTCTCCTTTCTTTGGGGAGGTTGAGTCATTTTTTTAAATTTATCTCCCATTGCTGACCTTTGTACTTACTTATCATTGGTACCTGGTATGGTTCTATTATGTCTATTATGTTCAGCTCGCGGTGACGTTTAAGTTAGAATTCCCCAGTGCTAGGGTTGATTCAATACAGCTGTTTGTTATTTTGTTTTATATTTTGTGTGTTCCAATTCCTGCCAATATCCAGCAACTTCGCACAGCCATTGAAGAGGAGTGGACCAACATTCCACAGGCCACAATCAACAACCTGATCAACTGTATGCAAAGGCGATGTGTCGCACTGCATGAGGCAAATGGTGCTCACACCATTTGCTCATACTGACTGGTTTTCTGTCCTCCCAAAAAATGCATATCTGTAGCCCTAGTCATGTGAAATCCATAGTTCAGTGCCTAATACATTTTTTCAAGATAAAACTGCACATTTTAGAGTGGCCTTTTATTGCCCATTCATAAGGAACACCTGTGCACTGATCATATTTTTGGGGCCAAATTTGAAAGTAATAAACTCTTTGTGAGCCTAGAAAAAATCCTGGATTATTTACTTCAACTCATGCAAGTTTAGAGCAAAAACAAAAGTGTTGCATTTATAATTTTGTTCAGTGTAGAAGTAAAAGCAAAAATCTGACTGTGACAGTTGCGTCTGCCACCAGCTACTGGAATGGCTTTTCTAGGCTTCTCTGACACAGGGACACAGGCGATGGTGGTGGAAACAAACCATTTTATTGTAGAGAGTGACAAGATGTTACAAGCCGGGAGCAGATGAAACGTATCATGACAAGGGCTCCTCCAATGTGTGTGTGGGGAAGTGTGATTTAACCTGTGCTCATCGATTGCTCTGATGAGCAACAGGTGTTCAGCCACCCCTGATCCCAGGCCCAATTAACTAGACCCAAGATAGGTGTGGCTGCTTAAATCATACCACCCCCCACACCACACTGACACAAAAAGCCCATTTTATTTTATTTTACCCTGTTTAGAAAATGTCAATAACTAAAACAGCAGAATTCCATGCTTGCCTTTAGATATTTGCATGGGCCCATATTTTTTAGTATGCATTCAGTTCTTGAATAGAACAGGAGTTGAGGTAAAGTTTATTTACAAGGAACAAAAAAGGCATGATTTTGTATTACAGCAAAAACAGCATTTTGCAGGAGAAATGTTTCTTATGACCCGAGGGACAAATACGACACCTGAAGTGGTTTTCATAATGTGCAAATTATATTTAACAAACAAAATGTGAGAGGGAATTGGTCTCCTATGAAATTCAGTGTGGGAATCAGTATGAATTCAAATATGAACCAAAGGAAAATATTTGAATATCAACATAATTGATTTGTTTACTTTACGCATTTTCCATCTTACATTTCACTGAACATTTTTTGCATAATATCTGTACCAAAAGTTCAGGTTGTATATCTCAAAAGGCTGCACAAGGACGCCTGAAGCTTTACAAAGACCGTTACAAATTAAAGTCACAGTTTCTCTCAGGGTTGGCTTTTGTCCTCTATTCCTCTGGGCTTGAATTAAAGGTGCAGTGTGTAGAATTTAGTGCCATTTTGCGGAACAGACTTGGCAGAAATGGAATATAATATTCATAAGTATGTATTAATTAGTGTATAATCCCATGAAAATAAGAATCATGTTTTCGTTTCCTCAGAATTAGCCATTTATATCTACATGGGAGCTGGAGCCCTTTCCACGGATGCCGCCATGCTGCAGTTTCATTATCTTGACACATCAGTCCTATTATTTGTGTTTAAAAGTTATCCTGAGCATCTCACAGGGTGTTTTTTGCGATCGCATTGAGTGCACGGATCTTGCTTACATCTGCCACCTTCAGGCCGTACTCAGGTGCTGAGAAAGAGGCTCCCATGTTTACACAGGTATTCCTATGAAGCAACAAAAAATAAAAACATTAATGGTTGCTAGCTAAACCAATTCATCAAATACAGAGAGCACTGCTGAGAGCACTGCTGAGAGAAACAGAGAGCACTGCTGACCAGATGCACAAGAGAGAACGAGGATAGATGACCCATCGGATCAAGCACTGACTGCCATCAGTAAGGATAACAATCGCAGGAGACATAACAACTGACATGTTCATGGTCCCTGTTGCTGTAGAGATGGAATGTACAACTTCTCAAATACCAATGTCCTTGGGTCACACACTGCTAGCCCCATTCCTGTTGTATTCTATTTTTAATTAATGATCTTATTGTTGACTACAAACTTGATTTTATGCTTTTAACAGAAACTTGGTTGGATGAAAATAGCAACGCAACACTTATTGAAGCATGTCCTCCAAATTATATCTTCTATCAGTCAGTGATTTTAGAACATTTTTGAGCATTGGATTGAAGACGAAGAAGAAGAAGAAGAATCATTTATTGTCATACATTTTACCACACGCATGCAGAGGGTGGAGACGACCCGAACACACACACACACACACATGCAGGGAGTGGTGAATGATGAAATATAGTCTCTGCATTTTTCCCATCCTAGCCGTCCTTCCTCCAGGGGCAGCCAGGAGCAGTGGGCAGCCCTCACTTCGTCGGCGCCTGGGGACCAATTCCAGGTGGTGGATCCATGTCGTGGTCAGGGACAGGACAGGAAGTGTTCTGCACGTTTTTTTTTTTTGTCAGGGTCCTTATGTTGGAGGAGACCCATGCGAACACGGGGAGAACGTGCAAACTCCACACAGAAAGGCCCCTGATCGGGAATCGACCCCAGGACCTTCTTGCTGTGAGGCAACAGTGCTGACCACTGTGCCATCCGACCTTGTCTGGCGCACAGCCCCGCTTGTGCGGGCGCAGAGCTGTGCATTACAAGCTGTACGGAGCTGTGCATTACGAGCTGTATATTACA
>OMKR01053325.1:0-10281 GCA_900302355.1 Cyttopsis rosea
CTAACTTAAACTTAAACTAACTTAAACAAATACATTCAAAACCTTTTTGTCATGATAATTGATAATGATTAATCAATGAATAATATACAAATAATATTAAAAAAATTAATATGATAATTTTGATAATAATAATAATAATAATAATAATAATAATTATTATTATTATTATAATTATAATTATAATTATAATTATAATAAATTTACTTAATTTAATGAAGTAAATTTAAAAAAATCAGTTGGGTCTAGGTATACGTTTGAATACGAACTACATTTCCCATGATGCCTTTCGAACTGTTAAGGTCGCGTTCGGTATGACGTCCAAAACAAACATGGCGGCCCTCAGTGCAGCGCGTTGCTTACTCTTTAGCGCTTCTCGGGTGAAGCATGTTGGCAGGAATACACGAATTTTCCCGGGGTGTAGCTCCAGGACCGTCTGCAGCGGCGCACCTAACGACGGTAAGTTGTTACCCGTGAATTGTCTCACAAAGGTGAATGTTAGACGCCGGGGCCCGCCGCTGACCTTGGTACCTGCTCCCTCTTTATAATCATTCATCGTGACAATAATTTCTGGCCAAACTGCGTGTTTCTGTCGTTCTGTGTACCTGCAGCAACATAACGCCACGTTTTTGTTTTGATTATCTAGGGTAATGTGTCGGCTTATCGCATAGAGCTGTCAGAATTATTACATCAACTGCCTGATTGCGATTATTTCAGCAAATCGCGATCTATAATAAAAAATATCGTCATCACGTTTCCATCCAAATGAATGGGCGATTTCAGACCGACGTTAGAAGTGTTGGATTCAATAGTATGCCAATTAGGTGTGATTCCATCAGTTGGGTTGAAGAAAATTTAACTGTCGACCTGTAATTGTACATTGTTAATCGCAATTATTTGTGACAATTAATCATCAACTTAAAATTTCACGGTTGTGACAGTCTTATTGACTCGTATCCCTTTGGTTTGTGTTCGTCTTCCGCATGTCTCCAGTTCCCGCGGATGGCCGCGGCAAGCCCCGGTTCATGGATCCATCGGTGCAGGAGATCCTCACCAGGATAACAGGCCTGGATTTGGAGAAGGTCTTCCGCCCCATTAAGCAGGAGCTGAAGCCGCCGACGTACAAACTATTGACTGACGCAGAGTTAGAAGAGGTACAGCCAGCCACCCTGTTATCGACACCGCTCTTCATCTGAATCTCTGTCGTTGCCGGGTGCTCAGTTTGTGTGTCGCTGCATGTTTTCAGGCGACCCAACAGGCCGTGGAGCAGGCCAAGAAGCTCCTGAAGATGGCCCCTGTCCTGCCAGAGCGGAAGCCCATCAACAATGTGCTGTCGGTGGACAAGATCCTGGAGGGCATGGATACAGCCAAATATGTCTTCACTGACATCATGTTCAACATCTCACACAGGGTACGTGTGTGTGTGTGTGTGTGTTCTACGGGGTTCTTACCAGGTCCGTGAGGTGCTTGGAAGCGCTTGAATTTCATCCCCAGAAATTTAAGTAAATTTCCCTTGAAAATAGCCCCTTTTGTGTTAAAGACTTGACTGTGCTGCTTCGAAAAGTCCTTGGGGGGGGGACACGATCATTGCAGACCTGTGATGTTCCTCCTGGTTTTATTAGATTCAATTTATTTGACAATTGATTCCTAAAATATGGGTAGCTCCACAGACAGAACAGTCCCATACATCTGTAGTACAGTCCATACATATAGAACAGCCACATACAATAAAAAACAGAACAGGTCAGGATAACACAAAAAAGCCCTAAGGCTTATTTCCATTGTGGTCCTTAAGGGGGGTTGGGGTTGACAGCAAGACAACAGCTTAAAAAAACTCAAACACAAAAAACAACGACGAGTCTGTAAAACTCTCCGACACGTCGACTAACAAAAAACTGTCGTTAACATCCCTAATAGAAAGATGATTATATTTTAATTAATATAGATCACATTGAAAAATTATTTTATTTGTCCTTGAAAATGGTAGAAATGGTGCGTAAAAAAGTGCTAGAAAGACCTTGAATTGACTTTTGTAATGCCAGAATCAACCCTGGTTCTGTGTCTTTGAGTGTAGTTTAGATTGTGCCAGGAATTGGGTGTCGTGTATGACTTTTCCCAAAGAAAGTTACTACTCCATAACTAAGTGTTCGCATCAGAAGTGTATAGGAGAGTTCCAGCTAATGTCTCATAGTCAGGAAATTGTTATTGTGTCAAAAAGTTATTATGTAATTGGGATTTATATTTAAGAAAGATGTCTAGCGAACTTGGATGGGTCAGCCTCCTTAGTAGTTTGTAGTATTTTTTTGTATCTGGTTTACCTGGAAGTTCCAGGATTTCTTTAGTATTTTTTGTATGACTGGGGGCTGGTTGTTAAGACGGCACATTTACCACCATCCAATATCGACTCTTTGAGAGTGCATCAGAACCTCATACAAATCAAGTGGTTGCATCCCTCTCATTGTGTAAATTGAATGGTGTTGCCCTTTGCTCTCATTATAAAAAAGCTCCACTTCTTACCCTTGACCCTCACGCTGGCATGTGCTGTGTTCTTGGCCCCAGGACCGCTTCATTGTTGTGCGGGAGCCAAATGGGATCTTGAGGAAAGCCACATGGAAGGAGCGAGACCGGCTCATCCAGGTTTATTTTCCCCAGGAGGGACGTCTTATCACACCACCTCTCATCTTCAAGGAGCAAAACCTCATGGTACGGGTGGACAAAGTCTGTGGGGGGGGCAATGTTGGTTGTGAGTTAATGTGGCTGTAAGTGAGGGACTGACATACTCTCTGAATCGGAGGGCTTCATTCACAAAAATGTAAATTCTTCTACCCTTCTTCTAGCCAACAAATTGTTGTTCCCGCTGTTAATGTTCCATCTGTCTCCACCCCTCCATCAGGGGGTGTTTGCCCAGGACCGCCATGAGGATGTGTTGGACCTGTGTCTGGTCCAGTTTGAGCCGGACTCCTCAGAATACATCTGGGTAAGACGACGTAGAGCTTCCTGTGACCTTATCTACAGGTGTACTAAGTAAATATAGTCCAGTCTGCTTCTATGTCATTGTTGGGTCAGTGCAGTTGGCAGGTGTCTGTCTAGAAGAGGCACAATGTTCCTAAAAGGTTGCTGAATCAATTTGATTGATCCGAGTCTGTAATTGAACACGAACGTGTGTATATACGTGGGTATAACACGACCCATCGTGGTCCTCCTCCTCCTCCAGGTGCACAAGGCCACCTACGAGGACTTGGAGAAACACGGAAAGTATGAGCTCCTGCGTTCCACAAGGCACTTTGGGGGCATGGCCTGGTACCTGGTCAACGAACGCCGGCTGGACAAGCTCATCGTCGACATGCTGCAGCGAGATCTGTGAGTGTGTTTGTGGAGTTGCTGTCCTCTTGGTGTGTCATTTTATTTTAGCCCTGGAGCAAACTTCAGTTTATTTGTTTGTTTCCAGGCTACAGGATGCAGTCAGCTTGGTGTCTCTCTTCAACATGGTCCACCCACACAGTGAGTGCGCGCAAGAGGCCGGCAGCCAGCAGGCCATGGGCACCAGCCTCCTCAAGGTGAGGAACCCGCTCAGCTATGGACGCACACACACAGTCTCGGCACGCCTACTTCCTATGATTCTAGGGCGTGGCTGTGGCTTTTCTGTGTGTATGTCTGATAGGGGTATAGGGTCGTAGGGTGGGGTTATTAGGAGGAGTTTATCATCAATATATACACTGATCAGCCACAACATTAAAACCACTGACGGGTGAAGTGAATAACATTGATCATCCATCCATTCCATTGTCACCTGTCAAGTGGTGGGATATATTAGGCAGCAATTGAACAGTCAGTTCTTGAAGTTGATGTGTTGGAAGCAGGAAAAAAGGGCAAAGGTAAGGATCTGAGCGACTTGGACATGTGCCAAATTGTGATGGCTAGATGACTGTGTCAGAGCATCTCCAAAACGGCAGGTCTTGCGGGGTGTTCCCGGTATGCAGTGGGTAGTAACTACCAAAAGTGGTCCAAGGAAGGACAACCGGTGAACCAGCCACAGGGTCATGGGCATCCAAGGCTCATTGGTGTGCATGGGGAGTGTGGCTCGCCCGTCTGGTCCGACTACTACTAACTACTGTAGCACAAATTGTGGCGTCTTGGGGAGTCCATGCCTTGATGGGTCAGAGCTGTTTTGGTGGCATGAGGGGGACCTACACAATATTAGGCAGGTGCTTGAAATGTTGTGGCTGATTGGTGTATACATTTCACCTGCACATGAATTCAATCTGACCCAGGCCACTTCCATATGTGGTTCTTAATCCTTTTATTTGTGGCAATGCAACCTCAATCTGATCAGCCATATCAGAATTTATGTAACCTTTTGTGTGAGGACAGAAAATATGCAAATTTCAGTCATTAAATGTGCGGTGCTCAATCTCTTTCCTCTTTCATTATTGTTCATGATTGAAAAAAAATCACGAAATGTGGCCCCAGCTTTAGTTGTTTTGTCACCATGACGATCACATAGTGTGAGGTCCTTTTTTTTTTTTTTTTTTAATTGTTTGTCTGCTCATGCAGGTCATTTCAGGAGAGCGATCAGTTCACACTGGAATCAGATTTGGGCCACATTAAAACATGAATGTGAGCAGCCAAACCAAAAGAAATAGCATTTCAGCAATAAATTGAAATTGAGCACCAAGGCCTGCAGTGTGAACTGCACTAGGGTCAACCGTCGATCTAGGAATTTTGCAGGTCAACTCAATTACAGTCCGATAAGTAATAAAGCGAACACGATCTGGGTTTCCTCGGTGAAGGGTTTAGGGTTCTTTTTAGTGTGGGAACTCCGGGGCCAAACGCGGGACACATCAGTTCCCATTAGGCCGCACAGCTTGGCCCGCTGTCCTAAAAGCAACAGGTCCAGACATTGAGAGCGACGGCAGTTTAACGTGGCAGGTGAGCTGCGGGAGATGTGGTGTGCGGGGCCTCCCGGTTAGTCACGGTTGAGGCTGACACATGTGTTTAGGATATCTCTGCAGGAATGAGCTTGACGCACCCTGACCGATTTCCTCTTTCCTTAACTGTAATGTGCTTACATGCCACATTTACATATCACATTTTAACCTGTGAAGGACTGTATTGGTCCTAACCATACAGGTCTTCTCAGGGTCCCATGCAGCTCAAGCCCCGCTGTTGCATTGGATATAATTTCCTCTTCAGTCCTGATTTATGACCTTTCCTCCCCGCAGATCTATGCTCAGAAGGAGTCCCAGAGGTCGGGCTACATCGAGCTGGCCCTGCAGACCTACGAGACGCCGGCCACAGAGTGCTCCTCAGCGTGACCGGGTTCTTGGAAAATTCCCCGAAATCCATCAAGAAATATGACCACACACACAATCTGCCTGGCTGTTTATATAAAGCATCTCGATGGCTGTCCTCAGTGCGTGGATCCTGTTTGAAGGGATGCTTTTGACACACCCTGGAAGTGTCAGTCAACACAAGAGGAGTTGTATGGCATTCTATGCGGTTCACATCTCACCCCCCTTATGGTCGAATGTCATATTTGCAGTCAAGCCAACGTGTTATCCGACTGATGTACATAACTTAATAAAAGCTGTCTTTATATAAAAGTATGTTTCTGTGTAATAACTTAAGGCATTGTCCACACCATAGACATATTTATTGCATTTCAACTCGAGACATGATTAAAACGGAAAACGCCTGTTTCTCTAGCAGGCACTAAAGGCAGCGGTCTCTCCGTGAAACCCCTCTCTCCTGGCTACAGAGGTAAAAAAAAAATGCATAGATCTTAGTTACTGAACAGCTTATGGAGATAATCCTCAACCTGTTCCAATGGAAGGGACTATGATAAATGCATATTTCTATTTGAAAAATATAAAATACATAGAATGTTAGTGGGACACATAGACCCATGTAAAGAGATTTCTTCCCCAGTCCTATTCAAAAGGGTCAGGTCCAAAAACATCTGGAAATAGTCACTATCTGCTTCTGTCAAGGTCTACCTACATGTTGAAAAATTCTAATGCAAATGAGAGTTTTGCATGGTGCTGAAAACACCCTGGTCAACAGCGGTGTTTGAGGTACAAGAGGCAGAATTGTATAGCCCCACACGCATACAGACATACTTGACACTGGAGCGATCTTTATTTATTTTTTTAAACAGCGCATTAAAAAAAAAACACCCCCTTCCACAAATTTTGCTGTTTAAAAGGCAAAAGAAAAACCCTACAATTGAACACCTCTGGTTCTTTGGCCACTTAGAAATAATTTCCATGATTAAGACATTCCATTCCTATTCATTTAGGAAGTCGTCGTCCAGATTGACGTCTGTGTCGTCAAGGTCGTCCAGGTCGAAGTTGTCCAAATCGAGATCCTCCAAGCCCTGTGGAGTAGGAGAACCGTAGAATTTGAAAATCAAAACATTTTCTTTCAATTTAATATCAAAAAGCAGTGATTTGTAAATCAAATCATTACCTCCTCGTTCATTTCCATCTCCAGGTCCACAGCTGGTTCCTCCACTACTTCAGGGTCTTCCTCCACCACCCTCTCTGCGGTGGGAGCCACTGGTGCCTCTGGCTCTGTTCGATTCTGTTCTCCAAGAACCGGCTCTGGGTCCGGTTCTGAAGCGGGGGTCCCCTCGGGAAGGGCATCAACTGGGTCGGTCAAGGCGTTGACCTCTGAAGTCTCTGTGTGTCCGAAAGAGATGAGTTCCTCCACCTCGACGGGTGGCGGTGCCAATTCTAGAGTTACAGGTACTACTACTACTTCTGCTGCTGCTGCTGCGTCACTGGCCGGGACTTCTGATGCCATGTCTTCCAACGTCTTCACCTCAGTAAAGGACGCGTGTGTGTCAGTTACTTGGACTTCTTCCCTTACTGTGGCTTGTGTTTCTGATATTTGAGCAACAAATGCTGGCATTCCGTTTGCATCGCCACTGGTCAGTGACATTTCTTGTACACTCTTCTCCACTGAGAACAAGTCATCTTCCACCGGAGTGGACTGTGGCAAGGTCAGCTCTTCGGGGGTTGCCAGTGGCTCGGGGTCACCCAAAATGTCATTTTCCTCAGTATCGGGAGTCTCCTCTGACTGGGTAATGCTGACCTCTGCTACCGCCAACTCTGGTTCAGGAGGAGAAGTTTCTGTTTGCACGACTTCAATGTGCTCTTCTTCTGTTAGTGTTGTGGAAGTCATCGATGCTGACCTGATGGAACCTTCCTCTGCTGGTGGGACGGGGTCAGGAGGCGCCCCGTCATTTAGGAAGGCTTCCTCCATCTCTGCAGGTGGAGCTGGAGCCTCTAATACAGCTGCTACCACGGGTGTTTCACCTACACACTCCATCTGTTCCTATAAAAGAAATAATTGGGAAGATCAATTCAGATCATAGTTCAGGTTGTATGTATCAAATGTCTTACGTCTCTATTTTACTTATATTTTGGGAATCTTGTCAGTAAGAGTACGTTTTTCTTGAAAAATAATAATTTGACGGCTCCAATGATTCTCAATAAGTATGTGAAATTGAGGTGAATGGTTATCAATGCCTATGCTTTCGAAGACAAAATAATTATAAATACCGCAATGACTGAATTAGCTAGTGTTTCCATTTCTGACAGTGGGTCGAAGGGTCAGTTAAAGAGGTTGTGTCAAAGTGTGAGAGTCCAGTGTTTACCTCAGGCTCCGTGGACGCTTGTTTTGGCACATAGTCTGCAGATTCCTCGAGAACAGTCCGGTCCTCATTAGGCTGAATAATAAAGTCAAATGAACAATGAAATCACACAGGAATTTATAAAATGCGGTAAAGTATGAAAGAATTTAACAAGAAAAAACACCAAATTATAGGAGAGACATTTTCAGTTTTTTAACTGACCATGATAAGTGGATAAGTGGCTGCGGGCCTGGTCCCAACATGGGTCTCTTTCAGGTACTGCTCCCCCAGCAGAGCCTGCTGGAGACCAGGGAACAGGTTGCTGTACTGGGTTGGGTCGGCCAGGGCGTCCGCTGCCTTCTGGTTCACCTTGGACAGGCTGTCCTTCCACAGCTTCACCACCCTGCAGGGGAAAGCAGTGGGTGGGTGTTAGTCCACCACCACAGCTTGCTTGGGGCTTATGCAGATTCACATGCAGGTATATTTTAAACTCATTTTTTCTCCTCTATTTGCAGAGAACATTTTATATGCACGAGAAAAACTTGTCAAAGTAAAAAAGGCCAAACTTCTCATACATTTATGTAGCACAAACTGAACCATTTTAACTGGCTGTACCAATCAGGTTTAATGGGCGCTACGGTATTTGTACCTTGAAACCTGGCTCGGCAAATACGTTCGAGCTAGGAATGCAGCCTCTGGCAACCGGTTGGTTTTGATGAGGAGATCGAGACATTTCTCCAACCTTGGAAAACGCAAACACAACAGAGTGATACAAACAAACAAAATCACGATGAAAAAAGAAGGAACTGTCGAGTAAAATCAAGATTTTTAGGAGATTAGGTCGGACACTCACTTCCCCTGAAGGAAATATGTCAGGAAGGCAACGTTGGTCTTGCCGTTCTCCTCCGCCCCCTGGGCCAGTTTGCCCACCATGTCGGCGTTGCCCGAGGCAGTGGCCAGCAGTAGCAAGCCCCCGAAATCCTGAGCTTGGTGCAGACACTCTTGGGCCAGGCTGAAGTGGCACTTGGCCGTAGCCAGCTCCGCCAGCTGCTTCCATTTCTGTTCCGACTGCAGTGAAGAATCGGAGAAAAGAATATCATACCAGTACTGTGAAAAGTTCAAAAATCTCCAGATGAATTTACGATACAACAGATAATAAATAAAGATTAATCAATCATACAGTGAGTTCTCAATATACTGTATACATTTGCACATGGAGAGAACGGGTTAGCCCACAGTCGGGCTGTGAAATAATTCAAGTGATGTAGGGATTACACCAGACCTGGGCAAATTACGGCCCGCGGGCCACATCCGGCCCTTTGTACGTCCCTGTCCGGCCCGCGTGAGGCCAATCATAAACACCATAAATTAAACAAAAAATTTTTTTAACTTTTATTTTGAAATTTTATTTTGAAAAGCGTTACGTCACTACGTATGCACGTCGTAGACGTAGCACCTTCACTTGCGTATACACGTAAGTGAGTGAAGGCGATGCTGTTCGCCAGGTTACCCTCAAGATGTCGGCACACCCCAAGAAAAGAAAAGTTGATAACGAATGCCGTATTTTCAACAAGACATGGACTGCCAAATATTTCTTTACAGAAATTAAAGGTAAAGCAGTGTGCTTAGTCTGTGGTACACAGGTTGCTGTGTTTAAAGAATATAATTTGAATCGCCACTACACGACCAAGCATGAAGATAAATACAGAAATCTGTCTGGTGAAGAGCGTGCAAGGGAGTCTGATGCATTGCTTGCAAAACTACAAACCCAACAAGGATTTTTCACTAAACTTCACACTCCCAGAGATGCAGCCGTCAGGACAAGTTATGTCATTTCTCACAAAATCGCCAGAAAAAGTAAGGCGTTTTCCGACGGAGAGTTTATTAAGGAGTGTTTATTGGACTCTGCTGCGCTGATGTGCCCAGAGAAAAAGGGCGCGTTTGAGAACGTTTCACTCTCCCGACGCACTGTAACGAGGCGGATTGAGGACATCGCGGGAAACTTAGAGCTTCAGCTGAAGAACAGAGCGGCCGACTTTGACTTTTTTTCTCTGGCTTTGGATGAGAGCTGCGATGTACGTGACACCGCCCAGCTACTCATCTTCTTACGTGGGATAACCGCAGACTTTCAAATCACGGAGGAGTTGGCAGCCATGCAGTCAATAAAAGGGACAACCACTGGTAATGACTTGTTCACAGAGGTAAATGCATGTATAGCCATGTTAGGACTGAAATGGGACAAGCTTGCAGGTGTGACAACAGATGGTTGTCCAAATCTGACCGGGAAAAATGTTGGACTTTTAAAGAGAATGCAGGATAAAGTGACAGAAATGAACCCTGATCAGAAATTGACATTTTTGCATTGTATCATACATCAGGAAGTGTTGTGTAAGACAGTGTTAAAAATGAAACATGTCGTTGATGCTGTCACTAAAATAGTTAACTTCATCAGAGCGAGAGCTTTAAATCACAGACAGTTTGTTGCTTTGTTGGAGGAAAATGAGGCTGAACATGGTGACATAAGCTATCACTGCACTGTTAGGTGGCTCAGCCTTGGCAAGGTTCTGAAAAGTGTCTGGGACCTGAGAGACCAGATTCAGGAGTTCTGTATTCAGAAAGGTCATGACGTCCCAGAACTTTCAGATAAC
>OMKR01053327.1:0-14144 GCA_900302355.1 Cyttopsis rosea
ATTACAATAATGTAATGTTCTGGACGGTGGAAGAAGTCACACCGTTGTTGTTACTCACGGAGGTTTATTGTTTATTGTTATATATATATATATAAAATACTGCAGCCCCTGTATATTTGTCCTGTTCAATAAGATGTTGAGTGAGAAATTAGGCTTTCGGTTGCGACTGGAAGCAGCCAGCCTTTCAAGGCAAAAGCCTATCGACCAACACAGCAGCCAAAGCTACATACTAGTTTGGGCAGAGCTCTGTGACCGACCAACAACCGAGCGTCGCGACGCACGAACGACCGAGCGTCGCGACGCACGAACGACCGAGCGTTGCGACGCACGAACGACCGAGCGTCGCGACGCACGAACAACCGAGCGTCGTGACGTACGACCGAGCGTCGTGACGTACGACCGAGCGTCGTGACGTACGACCGAGCGTCGTGACGTACGACCGAGCGTCGTGACGTACGAACGGTCCTGCTGTTGGTCGCAAGTAGTGGCTGCTTCACACTGCTACTTTAACAACACAACAAATAAGCTGTATAATATAATCAAAAATATACAAGCTGAATACAACGCACAATACAACTAATAGCTTTAATTGATACTAATTAAATAAAACAAAAATTGCATCTACAATCTCTTTCAAACTACTTCAATAGAAAAATAGATGAAAAGACTAGCTAATATTAGCTATAAACAGATGTAGGTTTCGCCAGAGCTTATGGCTTTCTGGTACTTGAATTGTCGCAAAAACTTGAGCGGAGGGAGGGTGTAACATATTTTGGAAATGCAAATTCACCGCAAAGTCAACTGCCAGCAGCAAACCACAGCCAACACAGCGGCCAAAAGCAGCCAGCCAAGTGGCGTACGTCGTTGGTCGGTCACGGAGCTCTGCCCTCGCGACATACGTTGTTGGTCGCTCACGGAGCTCGGCCTTCCTCCGAACCTGTGCTTTTGCTTATCAATATTTTTATCAATAAGAATCTGATTTGTGTGAGACAATAAACAAAGTATAGACAATTCTTGCAAAATAAAATAATTATTAATAATAATAAAATAAAATAAGTTGCTTTGGACGCAGAAGCATCTGCTAAATGATGATGTATAAAAAACTTTGAGGAACTCCTAAACCAGACTGATAAGCCTCTTTGGAGGTGGCAGGGCCGGAGTGTTCTGGGGGATCAGAACCTACACAGCTACACAGTGGCAAAGTGCCGGGAGTGGACGAGATCTGCCTAGAAATACTAAAGGCCCTGGATGTTGTGGGGCTGTCTTGGCTGACATGCCTTTTCAACAGTGCCAGGGGATTGGCAGACAGGAATGGTGGTCCCCATTTTTAAAAAGGGGTGGGTGTGTTCCAACTATCGAGGGATCACACTGCACAGGAGGATCCGGCCGATAGTCAAACCTCGGATACAGGAGGAACAATGCGGATTTCGTCCTGGCCGTGGAACAACGGACCAACTCTTTACCCTCTCAGGGATCCTTGAGGGGTCATAGAAATTCGCCAGACCAGTCTACATGTGTTTTGTAAAATTGGAAAAAGCCTATGACCGTATGTCCCAATGGGTACAGTGGTACAGAGGTACAGTGGGAGTATTGCCTAAACAACCGGAGTGAAAGTTGTGTAGGGGTTAAGTCAAATCCATTCCCCGTGGGTGTTAGGCTCCGGCATGGGTACGCCTTGTCTCCTATTCTGTTTGTGATTTTCATGGACAGGATATCAAGGCGCAGAGGGTTGGAGTGTATCCAGTTTGGGGAGTTGAGGGTGGCATCTCTGCTTTTTGATGATGTCCTCTTTGATTACTTATTCACGAGTGAGGGTAAGAGCTGAGCTGAGAGGCAAAGCTCTTAATTTACCAGTCAATCTTCGTTCCAACCCTCACCTATGAACTCTGGGTAATGACCGAAGATTAAGGTCCTGAATACAGGCTGCCGAAATGAGGTTCCTCTGCAGGTTGCCCGGGCTCAGCCTTAGAGATAGGGCGTGGAGCTCAGTGATCCGGGAGGACCTCAGAGTAGAACCGCTGCTTCACTGCTGCCTCTATGACCCGGATCTGGAAAAGCGGCATGAAGATATGTACTGTCCATCCATCCATGGATGGATGGATAGATATACAGTACATACTGGTACTTTTTTTACACACACACACACAACTAACAAAGAATGAACAAACTATCTTGCAAATGTCACACAGCTAACTCACAATCTCACCAATCTCACAAATCTCTATCCAACAAACTCTGAAACTTATCTTGGGACGTTGTTCCGATGCAGCGAGTTCTGAGCGATCGAGACAGTATGAGTATGAGTGTAAGTGCCAAGCTATCTATCTATCTATGTATCTATCTATTGTAAAGGAAAATTACTGACTATGAGTTTTAAAGAGTGGGCCTCAGTTGAATGTATATAACATACATTATCTGCTGAAGTGTTGAATTTTATATATATGTGTTATCTACTTATACAGTATAAGTGCACAAAAGATGTAACCATATGACTGCATAATGAACATTGTTCCTCTATATACAACGAATACGTAATACATATACATATACATACGTAAAAAATATGACCCAGAAATGTCAGCTTGATTCTACTCTATCCAAACTAGTGGTTCATTTCTTGATGTATAAGAAAAAATCCATGACACTATTAGTCTGTCTGTCTGTCTGTCTGTCTGTCTGTCCACCCCGAAAAAAGTGCCACAATAATCTCAAATTGAACTCTTTATTGATTATAAACAAACAGGTTAAAGGTTAAATGTGCAACAAAGAAGACGGAGGAACCATCAATCATCCTTTCAGCTTTTCATCCTTATTTATTTTCTTTTTAGCTTTGTCATTAGCATTGTTTGCTAGCTATAGCAAAGCAGCAGAATTAATATCAACGTTTGTTGCAACAACAGCTGGAATAAAATTCAGACTGAATGTCAACATAACACGGGAAGCTGATGGTGAATTCATCTTAACTTATTGTAACACTGTAAATAAATGTAGTATCCCGAAAGCCACAGTTTCCATGGTGATTGATTATTGGGAAAATTATTTTTGATTGGTCGTATCAAAGTATCAGGTGCTTGACGAGTAGTTTGTGAATCAGATCAATCAGATTGGAAGAAGATTTGATTGATTAGATCTAAAGACGATCGACGGTTCCAGGTCTGGAATGAAGCCCAATGTCCGGTTCCAGAACTGG
The DNA here is from genome assembly GCA_900302355.1 of Cyttopsis rosea. Lineage (NCBI taxonomy): Eukaryota > Metazoa > Chordata > Actinopteri > Zeiformes > Parazenidae > Cyttopsis > Cyttopsis rosea. The sequence continues at coordinate 3,191 of OMKR01053327.1, forward strand.
GTTCTAGAAACAACCCAGGGTGAGGAACGTCACCCTAGATCACAAGGAACATGGCTCTAGATGCTGGGGACCATGGTTCTAGATTCTGAGGAATGAAGTTACATAGCACGTGTGTGTGCACGTGTGTGTGCACGTGTGTGTGCGCGTGCACGTGGCCTCCTTCAGATCCTGGTTGCACCGGTTCTCCTCCTCTTCTTGTGCAGAACTTCCTGGATCCGTTTGTTCTGAGTCTGTTCCCAGGTCTGAGGGATCCGGGCCACAAAGCGGTTTTGGACCCGGACCATATGGTGGTCCACCTGGTGGTCCAAGCCGTGGATCCGGTACAGACCCTCTTCCACCGCGTTGTTCTCCTTCCTCTTCTCCTCCGGGCCAGGGGGGGTAGGAGCTGGAGCCCTGGTTACCATGGCAACAGCAGCAGGAGGCATTGTGGGAGCTGCAGGCGACCACCGCCTAGTGGCCGCCGAGGAAACTGCGCTGGTCATGCTGGGAATTCCCAGTGCTGTCTGGAAGGTTCTGGAGAATCCAGGGGTCCCAGACCAGGGTCCGGGGGTCCAAAGCGAGGGTCCCGGGGTCCCAGAGGGTCCAGGGCCGCCGCTCTCCTCTGCAGCTGAAGATTCCTCATAATCATCAAAATCGACGTAGACAAAGTCAGTTGATCGCCCCCCGATGGTGGAGGCCGGCTTCACAGTCCAGCTGGGAGAGCTGCAACGAGAAGATTTATCTCTTTCAATCCCCCCCCCCACCTCTCTCTCTTTCTCTCTCTCTCTCATTCCAATTCATATTCACTCATTCTGCTGATCTCCATGCAACATTAAAGATACCATTAACTTAACTAAGATCATTATTAATTAAATCAAAGGTTTCTTGCTCAGGGTTTGCTAGTATAGGTTAGGTTAGTTTAGCGTGTCTAAGGATGATCGACCATTACCAATGGTAAGCAGTAGCGGTAAGTAGCCAGCAGTGGTACTAATTAGCTAGCCGTTGTGCTATGTGCTAACAGAAGCACATGCATGCTGAACGTACGAGTACACTGACCTGCTCCAGGGTTGTGTTGTCATAGAGACATTGTCCCTGCTGGTGAAGTTCGCGTGGCTACAGGATGTGCAGCACATCCTGCGGTATCCTGGTAACGAACAGTAACGACTCAGGATCTCCATGCGACAAAACACAGACTGGTCGCCACGGCAACGCTGCTCTGCAAATCCAAATTTCACAAACAGGAGCTGTCAGGTGACTTCCTGTCTTCTTAACAAGTCTATTTCCTGTCTCATTAGCAAGGCTACTTCCTGTTTCCTTAGCAAAGCCACTTCCAGACTCCTTTGCATGGCTACTTCCTGTTTCCTTAGCAAGTCTACATCCTGTCACAGTAACAAGGCTACTTCCTGTCTCCTTTGCAAGGCTACTTCCTGTCTCCTTATCAAGACAGAGGAGGAGAGAAGGAGACGAGAGGTGGGATTTACTGGAGGAGAGTTCGGGAGGAAAACCAGGGGCGGATCTGGAAAGCCACTGGATGAGAGAGTTCTTCTGGTCACCTGCAGAGGGCGGCAGAGAGCACAAGTAAAGCTACAGAGAGACAGACAAAGAGACAGGCATGCATGCAGACAGACAGGTACCTACAGGGGGGCAGTAGACAGGTCCTGCTGTTCTCTGGTTTATTTCCTGTACACAGCGTGTAGTTCTCAGCATGAGAACCACAAAGAACCTGTCGCTGCCGGAGCCCCCCTCCACAGGTCACACTGCACTGCAACACACGCACAAACACTATGAAACACACACTGACACACACTCTGAAGCTTGGAGCAGCGAGGGTTGTGAGAGCTGATCCAACACGGTGTCGTCAAGATCTAACGCCGACAAACTGCTTCAACTCAGACTAATAACAAAGTAATGGTACAAGCTCATACTTTTGCGTATTCTACGAGACATTACACCACAGTATCCAGAGTGCAGCGCCTCCAGGAAGCCATCCATTTCTACTCCACCCGGTGCTGAGACTCAAGTCATGTTCCGATGTTTGTTTGTTTCACTCGTGGTGATTCTCCCCCTCTTGGAAAACCAATGACTGTTAGTTGCTTAGCTGTAGTACAGAAAGCCCCCTCCCTCTCCCACCTGGGACCAGTAACCACCACAAACCCCCCCCTGCCCCCACCGACACCTACCTGGGACCATGGCCCTGCCCTCCAGGAGGCGGGGCACTGGGTTCGGTTGCAGCTCCGCCTCCCCTCGGGCCGGGGTGTGGGGCACAACCTGCTTTGGGCAGAACGCTGCCGCCCCCTGGAATCCTGCAGACAACGCACCCAGCGGCTCTGGACCCCAGAGTTGCCGCAGGAGGAACTGCAGGGTCCCCAGGCCCCGGACTCCCAGCTGCACACACACACAGACATGGTTAGGGTTAGGATTTGTTTTTTAAATTAATTTTGTTGGCTTGATATTTTGTGAATTACTTGCAAAAAAATTTACCAGAATGCAGGAATAAAGGTATCTGAAACTCAGTTTTTTCTACTAATTACCCAGTCCATCCCTGGTTGCAGTGTGTGTCTTGCAGTGAGTGTATACCGTGCGCTGCTGAAGGTGTGTGTGTTGCAGTGTGTGTTACAGTGTTTGTGTTGCAGTATGTTTAGCTCACTGTATAGCTATCTCTGCCTCCCTACCTAGGACCCCCCCGGCCGCAGCAGACCCGCAGGTGATGGAGCTAATGGGCACTTGAGGAGTGCTCCGCAGCCTACCACACCTGCCACAGAGCATGGCGGGGAGCAGTCTACACAACCTATAGAGTCTACCCAGTCTACCACCAGCTCGACACACTACATAGACCACCCTGCTTCTCTATCCAAAGAAATAGTCCCACAGGGACAACACGAACCATGCGAAAATGTAGAACTCATCTTCAACCACTCAGTTGATGATGACAAACCCGCACCCTCAGTCGAGGACGAGGCCTTCCTCAACATCATGAACGGAGAGTTTTTTAAGGAATCATTCCACAAGCCCAGACCACGTCCACCCAGCAATCGGGACCAGGCCCTCAGCCGCCTTATGTCACTGCCCCTACCCGGACAAGAAATTCGCTGGCAGCGAATGGGACGCCCCACTACCAGATGAGAAATTCGCTGGTGGCAAATGCGAAACAAGAGGAGTGAATGAGGTGGAGGAAGTCATTACAAGACCTTCAGGGGTTGAAGATTCCCAGGATGTACACAATACTGCCAATCTCCGGAGCTCAGAGCTGCGGCAAGTCCACCAAGGAAATTGGTGCCGTTGCATACCTCGAGGTGACTCGGAAGGTCAGAGCGAGCTGGGGTTCTTCAATCATTATCAAGGCGAAGCTCGCCCCCAAACCCGACCTTATCATCCCCAGACTTTAGCTTGGCGCAGCCGTAATAGCAGTCGAGATGGTCACCAAGTTGAACAAGTTGCGTTACAACAGATGCAGAGCTACGCCCCAAGGTTACTGTCACGCGCCTTTCACCCAGGCTTGGCAGTGTGTGTTTCGAGGGTTTCCATTGTTGGAGGTCTCTCTCAAGAGCGATGGCCCAGCTCTCGCACTTCGCTCACTCCTTCTCCCCAGCATCCAAGAATGGCCTTTGTCACGGCTGGCACGCCTGCAGCAAGCCCCCACTCAGTGTGCAGAACAAAGCTTAAGAAGAAGAGATCAGCTGCATAAAGAATGGAAAGCTCGCCCCAAACAAAGCCAGTGTAGCAAACTCCGCCCCTTCACGGTCCCGCACGGTCTCCTCAGAGTCACAGAGATAGCCAATTGACACCAGTTTATACAGATCCAGAGCACCCAACCATTCTCACTCCAGCTACTCTGCTTATCCAGAAGGTTGGTACATCCCTGTTATCTCTGGGCCAGTTCGGCGAGAGGGACCTCTTCAGACGTCAGTGGCGACCCCTCTCGGAGGTGGTCCTCCTCCTGTCCACAGACACCTTTTCGCTTTTCGTTGAGGCCCACCTTCCGTGTAACGAAAAGCCCTTCACGCGACGTGCTGTCGACCACCAACAGTTTATTCGACGGAGGTTCAAGGTAGTTTGACATCTTATAGATGCCAGGCAGGGATTGTTCCACCCCCACAATTGGGTTCTATGACATCATAGCTTGTGATGACATTGTGAGAACATAATACAGGGAGTATAAAGCGGTGAGTCAGAGACACACGCAAGCAGACAGACCACACCAAAGACTTGGACCAACATCTCCTCCCATCAGCCTCGTGACTGCCCTTGAGAAAGCACAATCTGTAAGTTTATTTGTGTACGTATACAGTGTAGGAGTTACGAAGATGATGATGGTGGTTAAAGTGATGTTACATGCCCTGCATAGAGATTAGTCATTAAACTGCATACTTCTGTACTGTTTCACACCACTTCCATTAAAGACACCTAAAGTGAGCTCCTGTCTCTGGGTATTTTTGTGGGAGAGTGTTTAGCTCGCTGTATAGCTACGTACTGTACGTCTTCATGTGTCTTGTAGTGTGTGTTGCAGTGTGTGTGCTGCAGTGTGTGTTGCAATGTGTGTGTTGCAGTGTGTTTGTGTTGCAGTGATTGTGTACCCGTGTGCTGCTGCAGGTGTGTGTGTGTTGCAGTGAGTGTGTACCATGTGCTGCTGCAGGTGTGTGTGTTGCAGTGTGTGTGCTACAGTGTGTGTGTTGCAGTGTGTGTGTTGCAGTGTGTGTGTGTTGCAATGTGTATGTTGCAGTGAGTGTGTACCGTGCACTGCTGCAGGTGTGTAGTGGACATCATGCGTCATCGCAGAGCTATTGTGATCACAGAGATTCATCTGATCACACACAATGGCCCTCACACTGACTTCACGCAGACCTTCCCAAATGGAACAAGGGAGTGATTCTAATTGCCTTGGAATCCCTTTGGATAGTATTCATCACCTTTATCACCTCAAATCACCTCAGAAGATATCAGAGACCTCAGAGGTCTGTGGAGGCTGTGGATCTTCCGCGGACCCCCATAGCTGTTGTTTTCCCCTTTCTGATTATCACATCAAAGAATCTGAGACTAAATGGTATTAAGATGCATGAACAATCCACATAACAGAGAACATTGAAACGGATTATCCCAAGAACCATCGAACCATTTTTTTCCTACTAGACACCCAGGAATTCCAAACCCAGGCCTGGAAGAGACAGTTTGGTGCTTATCACCTTAGGTGTCAAGACCCCCACTAAGCAAAAACCCAGACCACATTCCACAATGGAGCAGCTCCAACTCTTTGTTTTTTTTTGTATCAACTGTATCATGATGAAAATGGACAGGAAATATAAACCAACCCTCAAAAGTCTGGGACTTACAGAACCATAGAAACTAATAAACCAACTGTCAATATGGTTTATGGCCTATCTCTGGTATAAAGTTTCATGGAGCATGTGTGCCACCTGCTAGACTGAGGGAAATGCACAGTTTTGAAAGCATCAAATGTGATGAGACTGGAAGAATATGATGGAGAAATATTTACTTAAATATCTATGTTAAAGAATTTGTCAAAAAATAAAACAAATAAAACAAGGACTATGGTTGGAGGCTGGATTGAAGGACACGCCCCAATCCGATATCATAAAACTTTGACCTATCCTTTGTTCCGGGCTGAAGCCAAGCAGACACACAAAGACTAACCAGAATGCCAGAACAGCCACAAAAGAACGGAGGGGGGCGGGGCGATGAGCCGGCCTTGGCGCCTCCATGTGACGTAGGAAGAAGCTCCGCTCTCGGTGTCTCGAGCCTCAGTTGTTAATATCGGATGGGTTATTTCTTTAATTTCTTTAATTCCTTTCACTCTTAATTCACAGATTAGGTTCAGAGTTCCAACTCCACGTATTCTCTCCATCAGATCTCTCATCAGATCATGATGTTAATTATCTACTTTATGTCATCTCTTTTCTAGGTTTATGATTTTTATTTCTTATTAATCTAATTTATTTTCTTATTGCTAAACATTTTATTATAAATAAAGGTTTCATTTATTGGCAATAATTTTGGGTCTGTAGGTATTTTGAGTCTTCGTGAATATTGCATCGTTCATAGAATCAGAATCCCTGAATTTAGAATTTACAACCAGATTTGAGAGACTGATAATGACAATTAATTTGGTTTAACTTACCCTTTCCAACTTGCGGTTTTAAGTTGGTGTTGCCCTTATGAGTGCGATAATAATTCAAATAACGTGTAACTCTACAGGTGTGTGTGTTACAGAGTGTGTGTTGCAGTGTGTATGTTGCAGTGAGTGTGTACCGTGCACCACTGAAGGTGTGTGTTGCAGTGTGTGTGTTATAGTGTGTGTGTACCGTGTGCTGCTGCAGGTGTGTGTGTGTGTGTGTTGCAGTGTGTGTGTTGCAGTGTGTACGGTGTGCTGCTGCAGGTGTGTGCGTTGCAGCGTGTGTACCGTGCGCTGCTGCAGGTGTGTGTGTTGCAGCTCTGACTGATGGCTGGTGGTTTCTTGGTGTTGGAGCAGAAGTTGCTCTGCACAGTCGCTCCGTCAGCCCTGCGCCGACAGCCGAACCGGGTGTGGCGTCGCCCTGGCAACCATAGCAACCAAATCAACAAGGTAACTCTGTCTGTCTGTCTACCTGTCTCACCTCCCCCACAGGTCTTGGAGTAGCCTGTCTGTCTGCCTGTCTCACCTCCCCCGCAGGGCTTGGAGCAGTCTGTCCACCTCTTTAGCACCCACTGGTAGAAGACGCTGTCATCCTGCAGAAGGTTGTTGTCCAGCCTCACTTCCTGTTGGACCACGTACTGGTAGGACACCGTCACCTTGCTGTTGCCATGGGAATGCACCTGACGGACACGCCCACAGAAAGTTCACACACGGTTACAGACAGTTACACATTTATTATTCAGTCAGTACGAGACTTTTTTGCAGTAAAGTGATAAAACTTTCTACATTAAGAACATTTATTCAATTTTATATTATACTTTATTTAGCATGCTGAAATACTATATGAAGTATTAATATAAACATATGAAGCATATGAAGTATTAATATTTTTAATATATATATATACACACATATAATAGTTTATATTAATATAGTATATAATACTATATAATACTATATGACTACATATCTAATAATTGATATGAATATAACGTCCCACCAGGACCAGGACCAGGACCCCGTAGGGCAGCGGGCCCTGAGTCTGGACAGTCTCCTGGTCATGGTCATGGTCTGGGGTGCTGTACTCCCAGGCCACGCCCCCCTCAATCACCACTCTGGAATGTGGGTCATTTCCTTCAGCGTTGAGAAAGACATCACCCCTCGCCATGTTCTTCAGCGCTGACAGGAGGACAACAGTCAGGTTTTCACAGCAACGACACGACATCTGATCTGATTTGGCTGCAAACAGTTCTCTCACTAGCAGCCAGTTAGCTTAGTTAGCTCAGTTATCTTAGTTGGCTTGGTTAGCTCAGTTAGCTTGGTTAGCTCAATTAGCTCAGTTAGCTTCGTTATCTCAGTTAGCTCCGTTATCTCAGTTAGTTCAGTTAGCTCCGTTATCTCAGTTAGCTTGGTTAGCTCAGGTAGCTCAGCTGGTGTCCAGTGGACTTCCTGTACCCAGGACATGAGGGGACCCTCTGAGCTCCTTCACCACCAAGTGGCGTGCTCCTCTAGGGATCTCCAGGATCTTCAGGTAACCTAGCAACACAACACCATGACAACACATCAGAGTACTGCAGTACTAGCATAGGACTGGATTAACCATGCATTGCATCGGCCCAACGTAAAAACGGTCCGCAATTAATACCGTCACCTTAATACCACTAGTCTTTTTTCCACTTTGGAGGACCATGGGACAAACAAGACTGCATCATCTTGCTGTGTTGTCCATTGAAAAGGACATTCTTGAGGGACTGGGCCATGGCGCAATCGTTGACAGATTTGCCATCACAAATAAAGGAGATATCCTTTGACGGTCCCACCCTCAAAGCGGTAATGTAGCACCTCAAATGTCATACAAATGCAATCAGTGGTGAACAAAGTACACAAAGTGAAGGTAAAAATACTTAAAAGGTGCATTATACAGAATTGGGAGATTCATAAGCCAGTTTGATAGCAGATTTTAAATCACTTTGTATGTTCTCCAAGAACTTCTGAGCTGTTTCAGTACAGTACTTTAGAAAAGGTACTTAGCAGTGGTTAGTAGTCCAGTCATGGTGGAAAGTCTTCCTTTAAAAGGAAATTGGCCTATATGTGCATTTAAAAAAAGAAGAAGAAAATAAAGCTGAGCCGAATGGTCCTTGTGCAAACACACACCAATAAAGAATCTTCTCTTTATTTCATTGAGGTTCAACTACTTGGTAAAAGTTGGTGGCAAATGTATTGGGATAATGAATGAAATTTAACTTAAAATTATAGCCTACACCTGTTTACTGCCTCTTCCACAATGAAGTAAGAATTTCACATCCAATTATCAATAAAAATAATAGATTGTTCGCTTTTAATAATGACCCCTCATGAGCTTTTGTTTTGAATCATTTTAGCAAAAATATTTTTTTGCTCATAGTCCTAGTACCTTTCCCATTCTCTGAAGAGACTGTTCACAAATAACAATAATAATAATAATAAAAAAAAGAATAGCCTAAGTTCATGCAAATTCTCATGTACAGTATATTCTCCTGTCAAAACTCATGGGACCAAATTCACAATAAATTGTGCTCATTTCACGGACCTAGTTTCTACAAATTAACTGATTTTCGCAGATTTTAAAAGAAAAAATCGACATTTCGTCACAGCAATGATTAAATTCAATTTCTAAATTCAACACAGGGTCATAATAGTAATCCTATATAGACAGCACCTTACCTTACTACTAGTGGTAACAAGTAGTAAGGTACAGCTCCAGGAGTAAGATGTGCTCAGAGTCCTTTGGATTAGTGGCATTTCTGGAAATGAATTGGACCTCCTCATTCACGGTCTGTGAATTTGGTAGGGCCAGAGAGATGAGCATTTAGAGGCGTTTAAAAAAATACTAATCTCATGTCAGCATGTCCCTGGACCCCCCTAGAGGGAGCATGTCCCCGGACCCCCCTAAATTTCAAACTCTAGGGACACTAGACACTAGAAGAGTTCACTTCAGATCAAGTTCTAGCACAAGAGTTTAACAGGTTTTACTCCAGATTTGACGTGCATGATTTTAGCAATGAAACTATTTTAAGAAATACTCATACTGAAATCTATTCACCTGGCCACTCGTTTTAATGTTCACACTGTTGTGAATACTTTTAAACATTGTGAAACCAAACAAGTCCTGGCCCTGATAATATTAATAGTCGAATGCTCACCAACTGTGCAGAACAACTAGGCCCTATATTGAATTGTATTTCTCAGCAGAGGGTCCCCTCGCTGTTTAGCAGGCTCCCCCATTGGAAACAATCCACCATAGTTCCTGTTGCCAAAACCAAACTTCCTAAGTCTGTAAATGACATCAGACCCATAGCCCTGGCCTCAATAGTAAAGAAGTCATTTGAAAAATTGATCAAGAAAGAACTACTGAACAGGACCATCATCTTGACCCACCCCAATTTGCATATAGATCCAAAAGGGGTGTTCAGGATGCCACACTAACTTTGCTCAACTACATATACAAGCACCTCGAGAGCCATGCAAGATTATTTCATTAGCCTTCAACACTATACAGTCAAATCTGCTAGTCCAGAAGCTCACAGACAAGTTTGGCTTGGACAGCGGTATTGTTGGCTGGATTCTAGACTTCCTCACTCTCTTTTTAGTACTGAATGTGTCAAAGACTAAGGATATGTGTAATGATTTTAGATGTTCTCACCCCTCTCCTGTCAGTACAGTGATTGATATAGTGAATATATTAATAGTGGAGTCCTACAAGTATTTGGGAACTATACCAGACAATAAAATGACATTTGAGAGTAATACTGACATGGTGTACAAGAAAAACTCTCTTTTGTCTCAGGAAACTCTCTAAGGCCCTGTTTACTCTTGGCATTAACATGCTTCCTGGGCAATCCGATCTCTTTTTTCGATTTTATTTATTTAGCAGAATGGTCCCATCCTTTATATCAACAATTTCAGTTTCTGCCATCTGGTACCCTCCTCAGACTTCCACTAGATAAAACCAACAGATACAAACATTCCTTTATACCCTCTGCCATCTCCCTCCTAAACTCTAGGAGGAAAAGGTAGTTATTTGCATAATGTTTTAACTTATTGTTTTTTTTTTATCTTTATAATTGACTGAATATTTTTACTGTGTATCTATGATTTTTGGGCTTAGTGTTGTATTTACAGTGCCCTGTGTTTTTTGTGCGCTAAATGTATGCATCCCACTGCTGCATAACCAAGTGCCCCACTCGGGACAAATAAAGTTATTGATTGATTGATGATGATCGTCCCCCTGACAATCTGTGTGTAGTACTGTAGTACTAGAGTAATGCAGTAGAAGTAATACTGTGTAGTAGTACTGCAGTAGAAGTAGTACCTTGCTTCCGGGCACTGCGGCTGAAGCGTCCCCGCACCGTCCTGCAGGTGCTGTTGTTTCCTCCACAGACTCCACATCGATCTTCCTGTTGCTCAGACGCCACCTGCCGGTCACAGCCTACATGCTGCAGGAGGAGCAGGAGGAAGAGGAGGAGAAGCAAGAGGAGAAGGAGCAGGAGGAAGAGGAGCACACACACAGCGCCCCCGGTGGCAGCAGGAGGAAGTGCACATTGAGATACAACGTCCTGTCACTCGTCTAACGACCAATGAGCTTCCAACGCTGAAACCCCTGATACTGTCTGTCTCTACCTCCCTGTCTCCCTCTCCCTATCCCCCTGCCTCCCTGTCTCTCTACCTCTTGGTCTCTCTCCCACCCTGTCTCTCTACATCCCCGTCTATATCTCGTTGCCTCCGTCTACCTGTCTCTCTTCTCTCTCTCTCCCTGTCTCCCTGTCTCTATCTTCCTGTCTCTCTCTCTGCAGCTGTCTCACCTTGCAG